>JAOTAV010029904.1:0-20360 GCA_026546445.1 Cyclargus thomasi
ATGATGATGATGATTTGAAGGATTATATTGTTGTTGATAATAATTATAAAAATGGTAATGAAGATGATATTACAGATGTCAACGGCAGTGGTGGAGCCGTACAACGCGGTGCTGTCGACGCACGCGACTCTGGCGCACACGGACTGCGCGTTCATGGTGGACAATGAGGCGATATACGACATCTGCCGTCGGAAGCTGTCTATAGAGAGACCGTCGTTTGCGAACCTGAACAGGCTTATTTCGCAGGTAAATGCGTGAAATCACTCACAAGTTACAGCTTCATGAAATTGGCAAGCAAGCAGACGGATCACTAATTGGAAAGCGACTGCCGTCTCCCATGGACACTTGTAACATTAGGAGCGGACGAAATACAGCGCAACGTTGTCACGCCAGTTTTGTATGAGACCGTGGTAATTCTCTGGGTCGATCATTCGTGCCGAGCAAGGCCTCTCATTGATATGTATTAATGAGATGGTACTAAATTTGAACCTGGGTAGGGCATGTGCCCTACGCAGGTTCAAATCGAGTACCATCTGGTGTGCGAACCAAAGATCTACTAAGCTTTTGTTCACTGAAATAAACAGATATTTTTTTATTCTATTAGGTCATGGGCGCGCTTTAGCTCTTGGCTTGCTTTCAGGTTTTTGATCCAGTCATATGTATGTATATTTGATCCTAGAAAATTTATGGTTCATTAAATCTACTGTGCCTAAAAAACCTAGTGCCTAAAGAAGAATAATAATTAAGTTATCTGGATATCAGGTGGTATCGTCAATCACTGCTTCTCTACGTTTCGATGGGGCCCTGAACGTGGATCTCACAGAGTTCCAAACAAACCTGGTGCCTTACCCTCGCATTCATTTTCCGCTAGCAGCTTACGCGCCAATCGTATCCCCAGACAAGGTATGAAATATTTACTTGCTCTATCATTAAAACTTCGAGGTTTAAATACACAAAACTTGGCTTTATAAGGATAATGTGAAGTTAGAAATGTAGGTTTAAGAAAATTTTATTGAAAAATGACTTACTTTTAAGTCACTTTTTTCCTTTTATAGTTAACTGAATTACTATTAACTCGGTAGATGTATAAGTTTCTGAAGAAGCAACATTGTCTATCTTATGGTCATCGATAATCCCCTTCCCATTCATCAGGCATATCACGAGGGGATGTCCGTATCGGAGATCACAGCGGAGCTCTTCGACCCCACCAACCAGATGGTCAAGTGCGATCCACGCCAGGGCAAGTATATGGCGTGCTGTCTCCTCTACAGAGGTGACGTTGTACCGAAGGACGTTAATGCAGCCATCGCGAGTATGAAGGGACGCGCCGGCATACGATTTGTGGACTGGTGCCCTACAGGGTTTAAGGTTTGGTCTTAATAGTTTTATGAATGCTAGGTAGACTCTTAGATGTTTCAAGGGATGTAATAATATAGCAAACATTATTTTATATTTATGACTGCAGATAAAAATAATGTGTGTTAATAGCGGTATGTATATACGGTATATATTAATAATAGGTCTGAGTTAAAGTTTTTATCCAGAATGGAAGTGAAAGGCGAATCACATTAAACAACGATTCGCCATCAACTTCCATTCTGGATAAAAATCATGTTCATACAACGAAAGGATTGTAAACTAAAGTAAACATTACACGGTTAAGTGCTTCCCAAGATCTGGATTATTAACGCTTGTTAGGACAAGCCTTACTTTCTACAATGGACGATGATATTGCTGATGATGTGCGTATCTGATCTTAGTTCGGTCAGATTGTATCAGTAACTCTCCGAGTTTACGACCTTGTGTGTACCAAAGAGACTCTCAGAGTTTACCACGTTAGTTTTGATCAAGTTAGACGTAAGAGATTCTCCAGCTACAAACTCCCTCAGGTGGGTATAAACTACCAGCCGCCGACGGTTGTATCCGGTGGGGACTTGGCGCGTGTCCGGCGAGCTGCGTGCATGCTGAGCAACACTACCGCCGTCGCCGAAGCCTGGGGCAAGCTCAACCATAAGTTCGACCTCATGTACATGAAGCGGGCTTTTGTGCACTGGTAAATAAATTTGACTGGAATAATATGACTCATACATACATACATATCTCATATACATACACACATATACATATCATATCCGTATGTTACATGTGCCTTAATTGCGGTGCTACCAGTCTCTTAGTATATGTATGAAATGCTTTTATTGTAGTGAACCTAGTGACTGATAGTGGCACTGTTGGACTTGTGGGTGGTGGGATTGTGGTTAACGTTCAATGAGCTGCGGGATCTCGCGATGTGGAGTTGCAATCCCTTATGAAAATATTTGAGTCAAATTAAAAATGATTTTGATTTTGAGGAATCAAGACTAATGGCTATTGAAGCTCATGTCACAATCAACCTTGACCTAAAGTTGATAATAAAATTTGTGAGTGGGGCTGTATGTAGCGGGTTCGACTCTGATACTCCGCAGGTTCCCCCGCAAACTCCTATAAGCTCAAAACGTCTGTGATTTCTGAAATATTATTTTGTTATATTATTTCAGACAACATCATAATATTTCAGATAGTCCCTAAATATCGTAAATTTTATTTTGGAATTAAAAACTAAAATATCCGTTGGTTGCTTTTAGGAGTTCGCACCCAAACGATCAAAACAAGACCCTATTACTAAAACTTCGATGTCTGTCTGTCTCTAGGCTGTCTCTAGGCTGCGTGTCTCAAGATCGGTAATAGCCAGAGACTTGAAATTTTCATATAATATGTATTTCTGTTGCTACTATAACAACAAGACAACAATAATAATAATACAAAAATAAAATTACCCGATTTTGCACGTGTGACTAAACCAATGACAAAATGCCTAAAAAGACAAGTAAAATAGTTTTAAATTCAAAATAATTTGTTAGTTTTGGAAAAGTGTAAGTGTGGGAAAGGAAAAGTGTAGGCTTAATTTACTAATGGCTTTTTAAAACAAAAAGGGGTTCTCATACGAGAAACGTGATTTTTTTACAATTTTTTTTGTTAATAATAATAAGCAACAGGTAGGCACATGAAATTTTCAACAAACTACTTAATAGTATTCACACTTTACTAATCAATAATGAAATTAAAACAAAATCAACGATTAAGGTGGGCTTTGATACAAAATCACAATTTTTACCCGTTTACTCTAATGTAATAATAGTAACAAACCACGGAATAAATAATAGAAGACTTACTCCGAAAACCCGTTAAATTGTATATCAATTATGCTACACAATAAGATGAAATTCCGACCGCGCCATGCTGAATACCTACAATAATAATGCTGACAACTGCGCTTGAGAGCGCACTCTTTCTGACGCATAACACGTACCTTCTCTGACGATATCAAGATTGTCACCTGCTTAAAAATATTTCTCTGGTTTTTGTGTTTATTTACAACTTTAACTGTTTAGAGACGTCATTATCACACATAGAAAGATATTGCTATTTGTATCGAAGTTTCGTGATGAATCGTTTCCCCCATAGGACAGGCCTCGCCTAGTTTGGGGGACCATTAATTTAAATTAACGGTTCCCCAAGCTAGGCTGTTGCAAGTAAAGTTGTAAAAAATGTTTCAGTCAATAAAATATTTGTATTCGTATTTGTAAATTATTTTAAAACGCCCTTTATATTATTAATATTAACATTAATTTGACATTATATAAAATAATTAAAAATTAATAAAATGCATATTAAATGAAATTAAAAAATTTGAATTTAACAAATTTAAATTATAATAAAATTAGCGGACCGGATAGACGTTGTCCTGCCCGTCTTGGTTTGTGAATCTAAGCGATTCTTACAGGGATGTATATGCTGACAGAAAATTTCATCAAAATCGCCCTGTCCGCGGACGAAATCGCTGGCACAAGCTAGTAAAATTATATACAATAAAATAAATATCTCGCATTTGAGGCCCTACTGATTTGCAACTCTGGAGGGGTACTTGCAGTTTGACACTACACGCGCAAGTGCGACAGGCCTGATCGTACGGAACCCTTAGTGCGTGAGTCCAAAACGGACTTTGTGGATTTTTATTTACATATAATACAATTTCACCACTATAATTGTTTAAGTGACACTGAATTTACAGGTATGTCGGTGAGGGCATGGAGGACGGGGAGTTTGCCGAAGCACGAGAGGACCTGGCTGTTCTGGAGCAGGACTATGATGAAGTGGCTCTCGAGACAGCTGAACTGGCACAAGGTGAGGAGCTGTGATGATAAAGGAAACGTGGTTTAAAAACAGAACGTAAAAAAATCTGACTTTATCTTAGAAACTGGAGAAATTGTTATGCGATTACAGTTAAAGGTCAGTAAATAATGATATGAAGATAATAAGTCCTGAACTAAACATTTTAAATCGGTACTAAACTGCCAAAGATCATAGATGAGATCTAAAGAAAAGTAAAGAATAGGGAACGAAGCTAACTAATGGAAAAACATCTAAAGCTATCAGCAAAGAGCTCTTTTGTTAGAAAAATAGTAAGATGGTTTATTCACAAATCTAAAGTTCAACCACCACAGTCCAAGTTATAAAAAATGAGGAAAATAAAGAATCTTAAAAAGTCATGAACTAATGGATATGTCAGAAAAATAGGTTAAGTTTCTGACTTAGTGTGTGTAGTGTCTATATTATAGTCCACGCACAACATTACTGCATAGTAACAGCTACGAACCAATAAATACCTTAAGGTATGGATGTCAGAAGCATAAAGCAAGTTTACGACTTGAATATTGTACCTAGAGTCTATAGTCCAAACATCGTCTATACATCAAGATTTCCAGTATGGCGGACGATACAAAGCGCGGCCGCATTCTATAATGTTAAATATGGCAGAACTGCGAAATTCTCTCTATAGGTTTGAAAATGTCCGCTGCCCTGGAATTTTTGATGGAATTGAAGAAAACAACTGTAATCTTTCAAGTTGTTTTCTCACTTTGTGTACTTGGTGCGACTTGTTATATTTTTCGATAAATTCTTATTTATTTTTATATTAAACAGGTTTTGACCGTGTTGAACAGCGTGAAAATTTATTTGTGAATTGTTTAGTGCTCATATTATTATGTTTGTAAATGTTATATTTTTTAAATATCTTTTGTTTTATGTTAAATGAAATGGCCTTCTGATATTTTTATCTTTTTAATGTAATTTTTTGCGTAAATAAAATGTTATACTAGTTTGTAATAACTTTGCAAGAGATTTCAGGAACTATTAAATAAATCAAATAAAAACTATAAAATAATATAGTTTTAACTGACTTCCAAAAATTAAGGAGGTTTTCCAAAAATTCGATATATGTTGTTTATAATTAATGACATTATTTAGTTATGATATTGTATTGCGTATACATTTTTTACTAGGGACTTAGAGCCGTACTCCGAAAAGATTTTAAGACTCAAACGATCACTTAAGTTCCGGTCAAATTGGGCTCGATCGAAACCTATTCTAGATCCGAAGTGTCGATTGAGAGCAGGACTCCTGATTATGATGTTTCCACGAAAAAACCTGACGTCAGTAACTCCGTTCCGCTAAATTTTGTTGATCGCCGAAAACAGTTATTTTTTTGCGACAGAATATTTTAAATCCCAAAACTGCCCAAGTCCTTTTTTCGACTCAAACCATCATACCATCACAACTTCACAGCTTCGGGTAAATCGATTCAGTGGTTTAGGTATGATGATGTTACAGACAGACTAATATTAGACACTTTTGCATTTGTAATATCCATATCCATACTAACTAATATCACTTGTCAGAGTGTCAGTCTGTTACTTCTTCGCGCCGATTTTGCTGTCTGACGCCGGCGTATGACGTAGTCGGTAACATTTTTAAGTGCACATTAATTACACTAATAATAATGGTTTTGTTAGATATTACGTTTGATAATTACATTCTAATGTACCCGGCTATTGATGAGCGATTTGATAATGACAATGAATTTTACCGCGGGTCACGTACGCTAATTGTAACAAACATCCAAACTCTGAAACTTCACGTATGGGCCGTGATGAATCTTATCAGCTATGCTGATAAATGAACTTTTTTTTTTTAAAATAATATTGGTAGAATAGGGATCCTTACTTAAAAAAAATATATAAAAAGTCCAAAAAATAAAATTGTTATTTAAAGTAGATTATTACCTCAATGCCAAATTTATGACGGTGTTTCACGGAAATATATTACGCTTATCCCTGTATGGCCCAAGTGTGTACGCAGTGGAGCAGTGGGGAAACTCGGGGTGACGGCACGGGGAGTCCATCGCCTAGGCATCGAGTAGTCAGGTGCCAGGCGAGTGCCAGGTGTTCCAGCGCAACGTGCCGTTGTGAAGTTGTTATTCCACAGGTAGAGCCCCACAGGTCAAAGTTGGTGGAGTTGAGGTCGTGTATTACGCATTTCCCGTGACTGCACTCTAAAGAGTAGGAACACTGTTGGAGTTGTGTAAGTTAACTTTTATATCATTTCAATCCCGTGATCAAATCTTGCGTTGGATTTGTTGCTAGTGTAAACAATGTTTTTCAGTGGAATGCACTGTAATGGCCGGCTTATATTATTCTTGCCCCACTGGACACTATCCAATCCAGCGATAGACTGGATTGCATTCTAGCGTATTACAGCAAAAATGCGTTTGCATTTTTGCTGGACGCTTGGTTAGTACAATGTCGGTTGATCACCTGGTTGCCTGTCAAGTAAGATCGTCGGATGGGCATGTAAAAAGTCGGTCCTGCGTCTGATCTCTCGCCAGTCGTGTCGGTCGTCCGTCTCACTGGGTACTGCACACCCACTTTGGCACTATAAAATTAATCTTGCGTAAGAAGCCCGGTTTCTATAAAACCGGCCTCCGTTACCGAAACCGGTGTGGGAGTTATTTCTAGTAGGAAAACCATTTACCGAATGAAACACTGATCCGAATTTAATCAAATTTCCTCAATGTGGGCCAATGCTCTTTTAAAACAAATGAATGCAACTCACCGAATTCATTAAATCTCGAAGTAAAAAAAATTTGACTCCGGTTTTATAATGACTGTAACAATACAATGATAGTCAATTATTGTAATACGATCAGTGTTGTGGCGGACTGACGTGAGCATGGACGAACCACTGCCCCCCTGGGAATCCAAAGATGGTGAGTCAATAAAAATTATTTGATTTTAAATTAACATACATTTTAAAAATAACTATTCGAAATAGAAAAACAGTTTTTTTTATACATTGGAATAATTTCAAAGTTTCAAATATTTAGTTTTTTTATAGGATTTCGTGATTTTATATTATTTTAATATACATTTAAAATTAATGTAGTTAACGTAAGTATTATAATATTAATAACGATAAAAATAAGACGTGCATAAATACGTTTCAATTATATGGCTTATTTTTTTTAAATAATATTGTTTTGCTAAGTGTTAATTATTTTATTAAAAATAAGAGTATTTATTATTTTCGTTTTTATATGCGATTTTTTCAGTTCATAAAATTATGCCATTAATTGTCATAGAAAATTTGACGTATTAAAATTATTTTGGATAGCCACCTGAAAAAGTTTACTTTTTTTTTTCGTTTCAGCCTCCTACGTCGATAGTTGGTTTCTTTTGGGCTCCCCAGTTAAAATCACCATAGTATGTGCATCATACCTGTTTTTTGTGCTGAAACTTGGCCCATATCTAATGAAGGATAGACAGCCGTTTCAGCTAAAGAATGTGATATTAACATACAATATACTACAAGTCATATACTCGGCATATTTATTCAAACTGGTGAGTACTTGTTGACATTTTAACTCTGGAACTGTGTACAGTTTAATGGGCAAAATAGTTTAGTAAAACTAAAATGTAAAGTACGACTTTGCTCCTAAGTAGGTATTTTCTGTTCTATTCTTAGATATTGTTGACTATTGACTAAAGCTAAGCTTTGGCCATTCCCTGCATTGCAGCTCGACTTATGATAAACTTAGTCTATAATTAACTATGTAATACTTTTCTATAATGTATAAACCAAATTGTATGTTGCATTACAGGCGGCTGTGATTCTGTATAAGACTGGTTTGGCGCCCGACAAATGCGTTGACGAGTCGCCAGCTCTCCAGTATGAGGTATAATTAATTATCTATTACTTAATTTAATTATAAGCGAAGTTATAATTTAAATATATCAATACAACTGCGATAATAAAAGTTTTTTGGTAAAAAACTATTATAGAGGTGAGGGAAAAAATGGATCACTACTAGCGCTTGCGATGTGATTTGTCGAGAAACCTAATACTTTACAATTCCAAATTTTCTGTCTCTATTCGGTTTCCCTGATCTATTAGTCTATTCTTTTATAAAAGTCCGTAAACGCACTTGTAACGCTCAGAAGCGAATGTTCACAGGCACCAGCAGTTGTTTTTACATCATATAGCTTATTTGCTCGACTGCCCCATAATTTCATAAAAATCGAGTGCGTGATAGAGCAAGACCGGTTTCACGCGTAAATATTTTAAAACCCCTACATTAGGACAAATCAGGGAAATGGAAAGGATATTATGGCAATCATATTTAAATAAGTGACTTTTTAAAACTGAATTTTTAAAATCATTTGCCTCTTGCCAACCACTGCTGAATTTAGGCTTAATATGACAACTAGTAAGGTTGGCTTACCCAAATATTGCCTATCATATTTAAGGCTTAATTTTCTAAATTAATTGCTTTGTTCTATTAATAAATAACTGTCGGGTCCACATATTGCAAATCTAGCGGATAGGCTCAGTTCTGCAGCATATGCAATTAAAAGATTAGAGACATCACGGATGTAGAGACAGCGCGGCTAGTATCCTATAGTTGCTTCTATTGTGCCATGTCAAATTGAATCCTTTTATGGGGTAATGCAGTGGACATTAATGCAATATTTGTGCTGCAGAAGTGAGCAATACTTTCTATTTATAAGATTATCATGTGAATTATTAAGAGAAAAATTTTAAGAAATGTCATAGCATATGAAAGAAAGAACCTAAATAAAAAAAGGCTATAATCATTGTTTTCACACTAGAAATAAGAACAATTTAAAAATACCAGTGATCACACTCAGTAAAGTGAGCAAATTCTTTAAAGGCCAGTGTATGGCGTGACCAATAGAATTGCATAAAGGGTTAAAATTTCTCTATTAATAGTTTAAAAAAGTCTTAAAAGAACATTTGTGTGCGAAAGCCTATTACAAAATTAATGACTTTGTTGCCGAAAGCACACCTTAGAAATAGGGTGGCCCTATATTATTAGCTATAAGTCATAATCTGGTGGCACGCCAAGTCGAGCGCGAAACAAATACTGCCTTACCATTTTACAGCAATAATTTCCTAGCATTTTCAGCCCCTTATTTGAATAATACCAGAAAGCTAAAATTTCCGCCATCTGGTTAAGTCTCACAACGCGTATTTAAAATTCGAAATTTCAAGTCTGTACATCATTTAGTTCCTTGAAGTTAATCGATAGCAAAATTTAGCATTTTCGACACTCACTCATTCATTATTACAAAATATATTCCCATAAATTCAGAGCGCTGAAATTTTGTACAGAGCTAGGATTAATTGGCCACATAAAGAGAAAACTATAAGAAGTAGAATAATCGATTCTTTACGATTTTAAAATTAACAAAAACTTGATGATGTCTGATGAATCATCATATATGTAATATAATATTTAAGGGGGGTCTCATATCAATGAGACCCCCCTTAAATATTTAATTTATTTTGTTTTTATTATTTGTTGTAATAGTTACGATAAAAATACATAATCTGTAAAAATTTTAGCTCCCTACTTATTACCGTTCTTGAGATAGAGCGTGAAAAAAGACAGACGGACAGACATTGAGGTACTAGTAATAGGATATCCTGATTACCTTTTGGGTACGGAACTCTAAAAGAGACATGAAAGTTAATTGAAATTCGAAAAGCCAACATCTCACGGTATTCACGGGCGATCACCCATCTAAATACTAACCACGCCCCACGTTGCTTAACTCCGGTAATCGGACGGAGGTGTTATCAACGTGGTATGGACGTCGAAGACAGCTGTGATGATTTTGAAGTTGTATTTATAGAGGACTAGGCTGAGGAAGCGAATTCCTTAAAAACCGGTTAAGTGCTAGTTAGACTCGCGCACGAAGGGTTCCGTACCATTGGAAAAAAAAGAAAACAAAGATGTGTAATAGTAAAAAATATACTCCAGAAAAGAAAAAAATTGTGCCAAGAAACCTTTCTACAAAAGGAAGTGAAATCCCACCAAAAGTATTCTTTAAAAAACAGGCCAAGATTCGATTGAGCTGCTTGTTTATTTCAAAAAAGTAATGAAATTCAGATAAAGGCATGCCAAGTCAAAGGTTCTGCCTGTAATTTGTTACAGGCAGGAACCTTTGACTACTATATTTAATGTTTAACGACGGGCCGTTGACTTGAATGAATAAAGTATGGTCAAAAGCTAGTCATATAACATAATTAATAAACAAATCGCAGTAAGTAGCCTTTGTCAAGATTTCATTACTTTTAAGAAATAAAGAGCCCAATCGTGACTAGGCCTGTCTTTTACAGATTTTTTTGATGGAAAATTGTTATTCTCATCTTTTTGTTTACCAACCGTGCGAGTTTCTTACGCCGGTCCTTCTCGTCTAGCTAATTCCCGAACCGGTGGAAGGCACAGTAGATACGACGTTCGTTTATTTTTTTATTTATTTTAAATTAAAAAATTTGAGTTAGAGATTTACGTTTAAAATATTAATTTAAATATACAATTATTGTACCTCATTTAATCCGCAAAATGCTATTTTGCGGATTAAATGAGATACAATAATCGCTTATTATTAATTAGTGAGGTTCAAACTTGTACTTCCTTGAGATATTATAGAGTCGTTGTAATCGCGAATTATATTATTCTAGTTAAGACGTTCTTATATCACGAATCTCATTATATACGTACCGTGTAACTTTGTATAAATATAAGTGATGCAAAGATTGCATCTTTATAAAATAATTAATCCCTGGCTTTGTCTGCGTCAAAATGATTAATAAAGCAATAAATGAGAATTTTATTTATGAAATTAGGGGGTCAAACTGACGAGGTATCTGAAGGAGACCAATGAAAACATAGGCTAATGGTATAATGTGTCGGAGTTCGGTAAGCTCATTCACCCGATGAAAGCAAACGCCGTTTCACGCCAGTGTTCTGTGAGGCCGTTGTATTTCTTTTTTTTTTTGTTAAAAATAGGGTCGTATATGGGCTTTTCGCCGATATCCTTTGTTATTTTCAATTTGGTTTTAAGACTTTTACATTTATAACGTCGATGGTCTGATTCACCGATTAAGATATCTACAACTTATCTGACAGATGAAGTATGGAGAGTCTGTCAAATATGTTGCAGATCCCGTTTCAATCTTGACCTGACCTACAATATTTAGAGCAAAAGTTTTACAAGTCACTATGACATTGGCAACTCACTGAGATAGCTATATGAAAAAGAAGACGAAGAAGACTATCCCACTTATGGACGCCAATAAGCAATTCCATGTTAAAAAAAATCTTACAAAAATGAAAAATGTCAATTCCATGTTAACCTACAAAAAATCGGAAACTGAGTTATGCACCCAGCTGAAATTTTCTCTTGATAAGAAACGTTTTTCAAAAGTGTTGGTGGAATAAAATATTTTAAGTTTTAGAAAATATCATTTGAAAGAACACGGTCGAATTGAGAAACCTCCTCTTTTTTTGGAAGTCTGTTAAAAAATGAAAAATGTGTGATCTCACATAGATTATCTTAACTTTAGTATTATTTTTCTCAAAATGTCTGACTAGTGGGTTAACATGGTATTGCATATGGCGTTCCTATCAGAAAGTTGTGAAATAGCTTCTTCTCATATTGATATGTATACGGGATATTAATTTCAGTTCTTCTTCGGCACGTGGGTGTATACCGTCGCCAAGCTGACGGAGCTCCTCGACACGGTGTTCTTTATATTACGCAAGAAGTACAACCAGGTGTCCGTCCTCCACGTCTACCACCACTGCGGCATCCTGCTGTACTCGTGGGCGATGCTGTATTTCAAGTTCACAGCCCTATCCATCATAGTCTTGGGTTTCCTTAACACCTTTGTCCATCTGGTTATGTACTCGTACTACGCGGTGTCGACCTTCCCAGAGATCGCCAAGTATATATGGTGGAAGAAATACATTACTAAGATGCAGATGGTGAGTTGATTTTTTATATGTTTTTTTGTCAAATGAGGGCAAGTGAACGGGGTCAAGCTATGGAAAGCGGGTGCCGTCTCCTATGTACACTTGAGCAATGGGGGAAGCTGAAACTTAGCCAGATTGCTGATCTAAGTGAATTAGTCGGGTTATGTCAAACCCAGCTGACAAGATCACGACTTGGAATAGACATATTCCAACCAAATGACGTGGATCCGTCGACTGGTTCCCTTTTAATTTCTCCCGCTGTACATCAGAAACGTTGAAAGTGCGTTGCCGGCCTTTTGAATGACGGAATAGGAAATGAAGTCCGACTAACTCACTAGACGAAACACAGAGCAAGGCTCGTTTCGTCCAGTTTTCTGCGAGGCTGTGGTATTTTTTCCGGTCGAGCTAGCCTATGTTTTGCCGAAAGATGAGTCTCCCACGTTCTCCATCCGGTTCCGAACCTATCACCCTCTCGAGTGCGAAACAAAGGTCTACCCAATAGGTCACGGACGCTCTACGATATAGACATCTGTGGGAATTAGCGTGGTGACCAAAGAGAGATCGTCCGACCGAGAGAGGTGTTATAATCGGTCAGGCCGAAGCCCGCGTGATACATTTCAGCTGCCGGTATATATACCACCGTGTTTCGAAAACTTAGTGCAATGAAGGATTATTACGCTTAATGTGGATACCGCCACACATCTTTTGTTTTTTTTTTGTGAATTTGCAATATTAGAAGAGTTATAATCGGCTGCCCTTTAATGAGGAATATAAAAAATTGAGTGAATAGGGTAAAGGAAAACGGAACACACGGCAAGCGCTAATTCGCGCTGATTTTTCTCTTGCTTCGTTCGGAGAGCAAACATCTTGATGTTTGCGTTAATTAGTAGGTAGTTGTTTTCTATATTGTGATACTTGAATTTTCACCCTGCTTTGCTCGTCGAAAATAATTTGTCCCACAGGAGCTTTAGTCGAAAGAAAAGCTTTCTTTATTTTAAATAAGTTAATAGGTATAACGTACAAACACCAAAACTAAATATTTTGATATTTTTATAAATAAAATTCCCGCAAATATGTATTTCCAATATTTGGTTGATTAATTAAATTAATACACTTATTGTTGTGTTAACTACATTCAGATTATTAATTTACGATGTAAAAACCCTTAGTAACGAACAACATTTTTTTTCGACGAAGAACTTTAATCAAATTCTACCACTCATTGTTTTTTAACCTAGAATGTAAACTAATCTTGTTACATATTTAAAAAGTAGCCTATGACTTTAATGAATAAATTAAGAGGTTAATATATTGTGTTATTGCATTAGTAAATATATAAATATTTATATCTAATATTTACATAATAAATTGTGCAGTGTCAATGTTATATTAGCACTGTGAATATGCGTAAATATCGTTATAAGGAGACGGCATTTATTTTTCCGATTTACATAGCTTGAGTATCACTGCGGGCTAGGAAAAAAAAAGAATTATTTGACGTAGCCTTAGCAGATTCTTAATTCTCTTGAAGAATAGAATGATGTGAGCTTTCCTCAGCTGAGTTAAATCACGTGGGCTTTGGCCTGACCGGGCATAACATCTCACCCGGTCGGAAGATCTTCCTTTGGGGATATACGTGGTATATCCCCACACCTGCCTTTGAATAGGAGGGATTGTTATTTTGTGGCCTTACGAGGACGACATGGTCGCCTCTTTTTGTGAACCGAGAGATAAAGATTAAAAAAAAAAGGGAGGATTTTCTAGGAGGATTCTCTTTCGAGGATCTAACAAATGAGTCGGAATGCTCCTTCCTACTCTACCAAACGTGAAATGTCGTTGTTGTGAGTGGAACGGCTATATTCGGTCGATTTAAATGTCCTTTTAGCCTGACCGCACATTATCCGAAATTTCTGATTAAATAAATTCGGACACCCTGTCGTCCAAATGCACGCTGTTCATATTTTTTGTATGGTTAAAATGAAAAAAAAAATGTTTAGACCAAAAAGTTCGGATAGTAGGAAGGGCTCTTGGATTGAATTTTCTAACCTTTTTTAATTTTTATTTTGTAGATTCAATTCGTGCTGATTATGATGTACGTGGTTTTCGAGTACTGCACGTCTCCCTGCCTGTTCTCGAACAAGCTGCTCGTCACCTTCCTGATCAACCTGTCCCTAGTACTGTACCTTTTCATGGACTTTTACAAGAAGTCATACAAGAGTGCCAAAAAATAGTGATAATATAATTTATTCAGCGAAGTAGCTGCGTTGTTTTATTATTAGTTTAGTAACGGAAGGAAATGGTTCTAGTCTTAAGCGCTGATGGTCCGAAATGCTTTAGGAAACATTTTGAATAAGGCGTGGCCTTGATATATGTAAATTAAAGACATAAGTGGAAGAAGCGGGTAACTAACATTTTACCAACTGGATTTTTGTGTAAATGGACGCTTTAGGACCGGAAAATGATTTGAAATGAAAATGTTGTGGATTTGATGTATAGCTAGATATACAATCTAAATTATGAAGTCGCTAAATTACAAGATTTGTCTTCCTTCCTTCCTACTCGAAGGTTGTAAAATTTTAGTTATTCGCTTCTTCCACTTATGTCTTCAATTATATTATTTTATTATTGTTTTATTGGGTAGACACCCGCTAAGAAAAGAATTTTAAAAATTATACGCCAAATGGAGTAAAATAGGGGTATGGAAGTTCGTTATTTGTTCAGTTAAAGACATAAAATTTTATTTCTGAGCTACTGATTCAAAATAAATATAAACGTATTTAAGCATTTTCGAAATTCTACCCCTATGTGAAATAGGGGTTAAAGTTTCTATAATTGTTTTCACGAAAGTTCGTCATTTCTTAAGTTAGAGACCTAAAATTTTGTTTTTGAGCTACTGATTCAAAATAAATAAATACGTGTTTAAGCGTTTAATGAAATTTTACTTTCAGAGGGTGAAATAGGGGTTGAAAGTTTGTATGAAAATCCTTCTTAATGCAAGCGAAGCCACGGAAAAAAAGCAAGTATACTATATAAAAATAAGTCCGGTTTTCTTTCCTGAGGATGTAGCTCCAGAACGCACTAACCGATTTTCACGGTTTTGCATTCGTTGCAATGGTCTCGAGCTCCATTAGGATTTGTAACAAAAAAATCAGAAAAATCGCAAAAAAGTTAGAAAACAGGGAAAATAATTTTTTAATACAGTGCCATCTCTTATACATAACATGCACTACAATGGCCAGTACGTAGTTTTTACGAAATTTTGGAACTCCACGCGAGTGAAGCCGCGCACAGAGTTCGTACATAGACCTCGCGCACGGCTCTTTGACAAAGAAAAATCTATTTTGTGATTTTAAATAAAATTATATTAGTAGCTTGACCACAACCGCTGTACCGCGCCCTAGGAACATGGGACGGGGCGGGGGACGGGTAAGAATACTACCTGAGTCGGCGTTGATGACCAACTACAGAGTAGCACGGCCGGTAACCATGGTAACCTTCCCCCGCCACTCCGCGCTCATACCCAAAGCGCGGTATAGCTCTTGTGGTCAAGCTATATCTGGAGGTCTGAAAATTGATGAACACAATATTTAAACAATTTTGACGTTATGCCCGTCTCTTAACTAGATAATAGATAGCTGAAATTTTTCACATTATGTTTTCCTACTACCGCCATAAAAACAAATATTCAGGAAGGGTTCTCATACGTGACTTTTGGCCAGGGGGATGAGCCATCTTAACGTTTTCACTTCTTTGTAGAATCGCAAAAAAAATGTATGGCAAAATCGCTAAGAAAATGAATGACATACGTAATAAAACAATGAATGACATACGTAATAAAACGTATGGAAATGACATAACGATTATTATGTCATTTCCATACGTTTTGTTTGGCGATTCTACAAAGAAGCGAAAGCGTTTTGGTCTTTTGCTAAAAGATGTCGCTGCGATGTCGTCTTCATTGCGCTATTGCTTGATATGACGTGAACGGGTATAACTGTATAACTTTCGTAAATACCTTTTCTCAAATCTTCACTCTTTACTAGTACGGAACCCTTCGTGCGCGTGTAGTGGTCGTTTTTTTCCTGCATTTATACGAAGTGTTTAATAAATCTGAAGAGCCCCATTAAAAAGATATTGTGCAATTTATTATTTAATATTATATTACATTACGTAACTACTTAAAACTATTACATTGTTTAAAGCGTTTTGTTATTTTTATCTTAAGGCTGATTTTATCTTCTAATTTTTTACAGAAACAGCACAATAGTTCCATTGGGGGAAATTGAAACAGAGCCTGTTAACGGACCTACGCCATTTGGTCGTAATTTGTCAATTCTATGTAAGTTGTGATCTGTGTGGTGATCTGTATGGGTTTGACATAGGCCGACCAAATTACTTCGATCCCCGACCTGTATCTGTTTCAACTTCTCTGATTGTACGTACAATTAACAAGCAAAAATACAAATAATATAGCTTCGGCAGGAATTTTATCTACTTATATAAGCTGATTTAGCTTTTAAGACAGACTCCTTCGAGGAATTAATAGATGAGCATATTATGTCTCATGTTAAAAACTTTAATTTTTACTAAATTTATTTAAAAAAAGGAGAAGTTTATTAACATATGTTAACTTTACTTTATATTATTGAATGCTATTTGGCTAAGTACGCAGTTGACATCAAATACAGCGAGAAAAGTAATAAAATTTTAAAACCAAAATATGGTAAAAGCATCACGTTTTATTTTTAAAATCTTTTGGAAACCTAATAAGTTGACCAAGAGTTGAATAGTTTAAATTACGTACTAAAAGAGGTACATTTCTTTTAAAATAAAATTAATATTGTTAGCATTACTGTAGCAGCTCGACACGAAAGTTTTATAAATTAAACCAGTGGACTCGACAAACGTTGTCTTGCCGGGCTAAATGAGTAAATTTAATCAAGTTTAGGAGTTCAGTGATAAACACATTGATAAAGATTGCATATCGACCTTTGGAAAAAGGCAATCGGCTAATTTCAGTCGCCTCCGTCACACAAAAGACAAACAGCCCGGTATCTATATTCTCGCTACACTTTAATAGGATTTTTTATGCTAATAATTAGTAAAATATTAACTCTGATACCTATTTTGTCGTTTTAAGCGGACGGCAAACACAGTAAGATACGTTTTTTGTACTTTAAGGGCGTTCTACACGGCGGGAACAAACATTCCGCAAAGGTGCACTTTGATGCAATCTTAATTGCACCCTCAGTTCATGGTGGAAGATTGAAAATAACTATACTCGATGGACACCATTTACAACATTTATATTTCAAATGCACCCTCAATTCAATCTTACGCCACTGAGGGTGCAATTTGGAGTGCATCGAGTTTCGTGTTTGACAAACCCAAATTGTTTACAACATTAATATCTATAAAATGCACATTCACTTCATGGGCGTAAGATTGAAAATGTATTGCATTATCACATTTGCGTGATGTTTGTTGCCGTCATGTAGAACCACCATTAATGATATACAGGATGCAAGAAAACAAAGTCACGCTGAGAGTGCTTTTTAAGGATTTGTATTTGCCCTTGAATTCGCATACAAAGTTTAAATGTGCATTTTGCTTTGTTACACCCTGTAATATTTAATACATAATATGGATTAATAGTGTTTTATACTTTTTTAAGCTTACATGTTATATAATAATTGTTCTTCTTAGATTGTTTGACTTTTTTGAGACGCACAGAGCAAGTGAAAAGAATTAAATTCTACACGCTTATAGGCGTTCGAGTAGAGATCGTTCGGGATCACCCATAAAGTACGTCACATAAATTCATAATTTAAAGAAATTAAATTTATTTAATTTGAAGTGCGATGTCACAAAACTATGGACCCCTTGTTACACCATATATGATAAAAATCTTGACGGCCCTTTAGGTGGGACGTACTTTATGGGTGGTCCCTTGCTGGAACCATATGCTAACAAGCTCACAATAAGAGACCAATACATACAATTTATAATAACTAAACTTGTAAATTTAGGGGCTTCTTAAATTAAAAAATATCCAATAATATTTAACTTTTTCTTACTGTGAAAATAAAATAGCAATTGTTTTTATGCATAATGTTAGTTACTTTTAGAAGAGGCACGTCATTTAATGTTATAACTATTTTATAACCTGCTACCTCAGCTGCCTATGTACAAAGCTGAAGTTTAGAATTCTAAAATGTTATTTTTAATGCAAAACAATTTATTAAATTGAATATTTTACATGAAAAAGTCTTGGTTGGTTCAGGACAAGAACTAATATAGGGACCGTGCACGGCGATGATACTGCCAACTAGCGACTAGTAACCGAAGTGAATTTTGCCATGGGAGAGCCACCCTTCGGCACAAATTTTGTTTTTTTTCCTTTGGAAGTCGGTTTAAATTTTTACAGATACAACTTTATTTGAAAGATTTTGTATGGAGAATCTGTCAAAAATGTTGTGGATAGCCTAACAGAAACTTTAACAGTAAACTTTAACAGGGCCTTAGATTTTTAAATTTTTTAAAGCACACAGTGTCACTTGCGCTATAAAATGAACATAACGATACCTGACACGTTAAAATCCATCGAGCCGCTTAGACTGCAGAGCGTGCCAAACAATTATTCATGCTCTTAAGTCTCAGTCGGGTAAAAACGAAAGAAAAGGATAAAAAACATACGTGAGTGAAAAAGTTCCATGGAGGTTATTTATATTATACTGGTAAAAACACAGAATTTTGTGGATACTGGTCAAAACCGTTTCAATTTTGATGTGTTGGTTCACAAAATGGTGATTCTTCGTGTTGAAATAAAATTTATACCTAGTGCAGTCGCGTAAAATTTGAAGTATAAAATATAAATTAAAAGTATAAACGAAAAATATTTTTTGTGAACTTGTTTTATTTTTATTAAATTTTGGTTCTCTTTCGGTTACGTCAAAAACATGTCCTCACTTTACCAGCTTTTGGTCTTTGGAAACATTTTGTCCATACTTTTGATCATTACCTACGGGTAGAATTTAGAAACCCAGGTTTAATAACAATTTTAAATATCTTTTAGTATATTGAATCCAAAAAAGCCACATAATATAAAAACTAGACGATGTCAAATGGGTCTAACAAGTTACTTTTTTACTCGTTCGTGTCGTTACTGTGACGCCTTCTAGTTTCTACACGGTCCCTATTAGAATACAAAATATTACGTCAATTGGCATAAATTCTACGGACCTATATCATTAAAAAAATAACAATTCTGGCAGAATTTAGTTACAAGAAATTTAAAAAAAAGGAAATTGTCTAAATAATTTACAATATTATGAATATCTTGTTCAAAATTCCAAGTAAAGAATATAAAAATTTACGAAGTTTTGTGACACTTGGTTTCATCGCAGTTACGAAAAATAAATTGCAAAATTTGGCAATTGCATCGCAGCGCTATTGTATTGTAAAAGGTAGAGGCGTATTAAGTTTATAGTAACTAGCCTACTTAAAGACTATGCTGGCAAGATTATAGAAACTTTGATAGATTTTATTGAGAAGTTGGTGTTTTTGTTTTGAATGTGCTACAAGGAGTTAAGCCTTAAGATATTACAACTATAATTCGCATTCGCTAAACAATTCGTAAAAAAGTAACTCTCCTAAACGTTAACTAAGCTTAGTAGCCAAAATATACTAAGTACACCCTAAATTATGATATGATTTTTACATATTTTTTATTTAAATACTCTTTTCTCTATGCACCACAAAGTCCATCGTAAATTAAACCTTACACCTCACCGTTTAGGCTCAAATCGCTTCATCGTATATCCATCACAATCATCAGTCTCATGACAGCTCAATCGTACAAAATATTGAATCATTTCTCGTAGCAGTCGAGATCTAGCGCCTTGGCCGTGCGTCTGGAGAGAAAGACTTGACCATCTTTGATGTAATCCCCACAGATCTTGTCAACACCAAAGGTTTTAAAACCATTTTCTTTTTCATCTTTCACTGGCTTACAAACGCTGAAGCCGTTCTCGTTCTTGAATTCCTTGGACTTCTTGTAGCTCTTGGAGTAGAAGTTGAGGAAGAGGACGAGAAAGATGGTGACGTTAGCGGATATAAAATACGTGAAACCGACTGCGAACTG
>JAOTAV010029925.1:0-20357 GCA_026546445.1 Cyclargus thomasi
GTTGTCTCAATACGAAAACACCAATAAGGTGTCAATGCCGATGAAAGTTAAGTGTCACGTGACTGTTGACTGGCTGGATATAAGGGATCATAATAACAAAATGTATAAAAGTTTGTTTGGGAGTAAACTGTCTGGAAATAAAAGGTTGTAATAACCCCCCCCCCTGATCGTTAATAAGATTTAAACAATATTAATAATTAAGGTGGGCTCTCTTAAAAAAATCAGTTTTTACCTATTGTGCGCGAAACCAACTCGCACTTGGCCGATTTTTTTTGCTAACAACACAATAATATAATATTCTATTCGACAGATGAACGAACACAGATAAGCTATTGACAATCTCAAATTTCCTCTCGTTTTATAACGAACATTTTATTAGAACGTAATAAAGAGGAACTTTTACGAGAATCTTAAGTTCCCCGAATGTACGATACGGGATCCATTAGGAAGGGCTCTTAATCCGACCTGAATCCGGCGACACATTAGTATTACAGTACTCGGACCATGTGGGGATAAGTTATTATGCCCGCTACAGACGATAGAACTGTGCAGTTCTATCCCAACTATCGGTATCCTAAGCCCAAAACTCGCGTGAATGCGCGTTGTGCGTGACGTCACCGGTGACCCAACTACTCTAATACCTAATTCCTATTTCCTCATAAAGGCCGGCAACTCAGTTGCGACTCTTCGGGTGTCGCAAGTGTCCAATGGGCGACGTCAGTTACTTTCCATCAGGTAACACGAAAAAATATTGTTTATGTATTTGATTGTGCACAATAAAGTTTATTTTAATTTTTATCCCTTAGTAAAAATATTCGGACAGTGTGTAGGCTAAATAATTTTTTGTTTCTCAGTTTTATTGGAAAAACGCGAAGCGTTTGCCCGAGGCTTAGCGCGCGTGGAATCGAACATTGGTAGAAATTTTCTTTCAAACGTTTTTGAATGCTTTTTAGAACAATAAGTAGCCTATGTAACTCTCCATCCTTTCACCTAAGTCTGTTTCAAAAATTAAGTCAATTGGTTGCTTCAAGGAAGAACAAACAAACAAATACACACTTTCCCATTTATAGTATTAGTAAGGATAACTCACGAAATATATAAAATTGCCAGCATAGTCCGTCGCGTACGATTCAAGACGAATCATATCGTATATTTCCATAACGTGGTTGTCCAAAATTTTTTTTAATAAATATTTTATGATATCTCATATTCGGAAGCCAGTTAATTTACGTATCGATACACAGAAATGTATTTATAGAGTCCTGTCACGGCGTCCTGCTATCAGTCCAAACGAAGCGATCGGCCTCAGCGTCTACGGAGGCCTTGGGACTTCTTAGCTGTCTATAATCTTGTGATGTTGAAATGTGTCTTATTTTTGTGAGTCTAAATACTTAGGATGGTGATATATTATCCAGGAATAGATGTAGGAATGTACTGGCTAAGAGTTTCTTTTCTTGCAAAATTTTGTGTAAATACTTAGTAACATCATAAAATGTTACTTGTACGCTAGTACATAAAATTTTATTATTGAAAAATGTATAATAATGTGCAGGGGGCTATTATGATCATTACAAACCTGCATGGTTCCAGGCAATTCAATATACGGCCAACAATTGCCCTGTTCTTTTTTCGTATTACAATGTCTTATTAGAATAATAACTGAATTAATACTAGTTTGGTAGTCTATGAATGGATTTCGAATGTGTTGGTGACATTAGGGAACGTCAAACTTCACGCATTTAGTGTCACGTGTCTGCTGACTCTTACTCCTATAAGAGGTCATAATAACCCCCCAGATGATGCAACTACTATTTATATTTTAAGACTTTTTGGCTGCCAATCCGACTTATAAATCATTTATCTTGTCAGGCAATTACCTAGATTAGCAGTATTGTTCTAAAGAAACTTGAAAATAGCATTTTTCTATCATAGAAATCGGACCTACGAACTCGAGCGGGCGACTATCTGATTGCTGCAAGCTTTCTGTACAAACATACAATGTACATAACGAGATAAAATGGAAAAAGACTTTGAGAGAAGAGAAAAAACAGTTGAGGGTCCTACGTCACTTGGTTGGAATAAGTCAATTCCATGCAAGTCGTGACCTGCCGGCTGAGTTTGACATAACCCGACCAAATTACCTAGATACACGATCTGCATCTGTTTCAACTTCTGCAATTGTACATCTCGGGAAAAATTTAATGTACAGAACTGCCCGGAGATGTTTTCTTTGCCATTAGATGGCTTTTAACGCGGCACACCTACTGACCACGGTACACCTGTGCACCGCACTATTTTCAGAACACTGCTCTTAGCTCAAAGACTACAAGGTATTAAAACGACACTATTACAAATCACTGGTATTTAACACAATAGCAGCGAGTCAGCGCGGTCGAGTGCTAGCGATTTATGGCTACACTTGCATAAGTTATCAAATGCCTCCTGACGCCGGCTCGCCTGAATATTCAGATCGTAATCCAGTAATGTACACTGACGTCATCATCCAGAATATCTACTGATATCTGTGACTGTCCGGATTTGCCATTTGACTGTGTTCTAGGAATTCCCATGAATATAATCATTACCATCATCTATGGATTGTGGCAATCAAACCTGGAGGTACACTTGAGAGCCTCTAGCCAATACGTTCTTACATAATGGCCGATGAAAGATGTAATGCGTAAAATTGACGTAAACGTTCGATAGATCACTTAAAAGACTAGTGCCCAGTTTCTTACAGATTTTGGCAAGAGTTTATCTATTCACTATCGCTTTTGATTTGCTGGCTTTCATCAACATCAACAAATTGATAAACCACGCCGGTGAATGGAAAAACTTGTGTCAGAAAACCTCAGAATCCAGGCAAAGGTTGTTCACGATCGCGAAGAACTTGTGTTTAATAAGATGAAACTTGATCAGATATTACCTAACACTCAGCCCAACTTCCCTAATCCCTTACCCGTATTCCTATTCTTCTTTTCCCTCAGAAAGCCGTCAACGCACTTGCGACTCTCTCATATTTTTTTTTGATATTAAGGGAGCAAGCGAACAGACGTGTTACCTGATGGAAAGCAACTGCTGTCGCCCATGGACACTCGTGACATCCGAAGAGTCGCATGTGCGTTGTCGGCTTTAATGAGGGAATAGGGAATGGGAATACGGGTAAGGGATTAGGGAAGTTGGGCCATCGGTAAACTCACTGACTGAACAAAACACAACACAACGTCGTATTCTGTGAGGCCGTGGTATCACTCCGGTCGAACCGTCCCATTTATGCCGACGCATGGCTCTCCCGAGGCAATGAGCATCCGTATTATGTACATGAAATCGAAAAATGACTCTTTGATACACGCCTCCACCGGGGTTTGAACCTGCACCCTCTCGAGTGCGAACCAAAGCTTTTACCCATTAGGTTACGGGCCCTCTATTTTCATATTTTTTTATTTATTTACCTATCTATATAAAATAAATACCTGTAAGGCGTATCTCGTATATCATACGTTGTCTTTGTCCTGATTGCAATCTCCTGCCGCACCTTACGTTAATGCCTCGTCATTTGGCTGTTTCATTTCGTACGAACATAGAACATGTCATAAAATGGAATGTGCTCGTCCCAAATTCTCGGTATTCAGCATTTATTATGTACTTAGTGTTTGTGTACACATTGAGTATGTATGTTTCGAAATATCAGGGCAGAAGCTGCAATTTCTTTCGCCTGCTTGATTGAAAACCAGTATTAAAGTTTGTCGACTCACTTGTTCAAAAAATGATTGCTTTAAAATTTTAGGATTATTGTACAGTCAGAGAAGCTGAAACAGAGCCAGATCGTGGGTCTGAGTGAATTGGTAGCGTTATGACAAACCCAGCCGACAGATTACGACTTACATGTAATTGACATATTTCGACCAAATAACGTGAGCCCGCCAACTGGCTCTCTTTTAATTTCCCTCACTGTACATTGCGTATAAGAATTCTAAAATTTCAAAATACGATAGCTTCTGTAAGCGATTTGTACATATTTGGGCCTTAAATTTTCATTGAAATCAAACAAAATCGCTTGAAGACCACACACTTTTGCATCTTCATAGATTTTTGTTGCATGTTTATATTAATGCCTCTTTATACATTCCAGCACATCACAAGTTCGTTGATATGAAATGCAAATAAACTTAGCAAACAGAGTTGACTCCACCCTGCACATGTCATTTCTGTTCGTAATTCGCGTGGTAAGGTCATTATGCTAGCAAACACTCATGGAGCTCTCCCAGTACTTTATATTACGTATTAATTTCTCTCAGCATTGCGACTTGTCTAGTTTTCGTCTCGGTTGTTTTGCTTATTTTTGCTGCGATGAAAAGCAGAAGAAGCTTTACGACGACGTTGTTTTATTTAGGAGCGGACTACGAATTTTAAAAATTAAGGAAGATTAACTCCGTCGAAAATATGTTCCACGACTTTTGACTTTGGTCTTCTTTTTGGAATGCCTATTTATATAATAATTTATTATTTATTTGATCTTTTATACAAGAGTTGAACGCTATTAATGATTTTCTGAATTCGTTCAGAGATACCTAGAGCCTTAACAAGTAGTCGTAAAGGTAGCACCTCAAAACTAATTAGATTCCATTGATGAATGGCGTGAAGCAACTTTGCCATAATTCATTATTGTTTGATCAAAGATCTTGATTATTTATTTGTAATTTTCAGAGATTTTTTACAACTTCCTGAATCCTGATACTATGCTATCCACAACTTATTTGATAGATATTATCCATTCTATATCTGGTAATGTCAAAAGCCTATACGTTAGGGTTCTTTGTCAGGATGTGGTGAAAAAGGCACTAAGGGTCTGTTTCACCACTTACTAATTTTTTTACAACTTTATTTGACACATATTGTATGGAGAATCTGTCAAAAAATTTGTGGATATTCTAACAGGAACATTACTAGTAATCGGTGAAACAGGACCTTAGTGTTTTAATCAGCTTTTACCTGGTAAATGAATAGGCAAACCCCAGTCAAAAACAGCGTTTTAAAAACACAGAAAATAGATAGGTTATTTAGCAGTCCTCTACAAAACATTGAACAATTAACCTTTCGGAAATTCGTTACATGATAAGAGTATCTATTCCCTAAAACCAATAAGCCCAGATTAAATCGTTTAAACGAGCTTGTAACTTTGTAAACGTGATCCGCCACGTGACCTATATCCGAGTGCTTAAAAGACCCATCCAGGATTATTTTGCCTCCAACTGGACCCTATGTCCATGAAATAAGGAGCATCCTCGGTGCAAACTTGAGGTTTCCAACAAAAGAGCGGACTACTGAACGATCCATAAAGAAACCATTAAAGTGCTCCGATGACCGCGGAAGCGATTGTCTTTTTAATGCTGCATAAAAACTATACTTCCGCTATTCGAAGGTATGCATTGTAAAGAAAGAATAGATTTATTCATCATCAGTATCGACAAGTATTTCAATTTTCTTCTAATAAAAATGACGTTGGCTAGCGCTTAATCCACATAATGTAACCACAAATTTGTCTGCTCAGCCCTAATGTAATATATTATACCGCATCTAGAACAGTTCACCGACGTAGAAGCCAATATAATTTGTTCCATATCACGTCCTGCAAAACGAATGCTGGTCTTCGCATTCCTCTTCTTCGCTTAGTTGACACATTTAACAAATACTTCATAGTTGTATCTTTGCACTGTCATTTAAGCAATTCAAAAAAACATGTGATTAAACATTTAAATAACTGTACTTAATATAGCAACTGTAGTTATGTGTTTTACTTTATTTGAATGTCTTTAATCAATATTAGTTCTTGTATTTACATCGTATTCCGTATTTCAAATAATAAAATTGGATTTGTCCGTAACTTTTTTTTAAATTTTAATACTTAATTTGTCATTTTGCGAACAATGGTGTGGTTTATGTTTCTCATTTTAATGTTTGTAATTGTACTTATTTTAATATGACAACATGGAAATATTTATTGCTCAAATAAAGAAAAAAAAAATAAAATGAAACTACTAGATAGAGCACTAAAATGAAACTACCACGTTTTATACTCAATTCCATATACTTAAATGAGTGTCAGTGGCTAGTGGGTCGGACTTTCAGTTCTATATATTACTAGATGTTGCAACAACTAGTACATTATATAGTTGAACTTAAATATAATTCGTTAGCTGGAGGCGTAACAAACGGTTCGCATCAAATTAACATATGTTACAAGGATCATAAATCCTTGTATTAATTAAACGGTTCAAGTGTAAATCTATGAACCTTTATCCAGGTCACAGCGATCACACTCACCGCAATACCGTGCAGTGGCGTAGCTAGGTTGCCAAAGACCCCCTGGGCTTCAATCCATTCTTAATATACCTAATAGTTAAAAATATGTGTCTGTTTGGTACCTCTTACTTTTGTCCAGAATAATATACGGCTCCCGCGCGATAAGCGAATTTTGGCACAACGGAGTTGCGGGCATCATATAGCTTTAAACTTTAAAGTAAGCTCTACTTACCTAGTTCATCTTGTGCTGACGATACCATTTTAGGCTCAAACGAACGATTTGTAATGCTGCATCAAATGAACAACTAGAAATTACGTTGGAAGAGAAGTTCGGCAATTTTCGTAAATCGATTGAGTCCAATATTTGACGTACCGTGCCTATGTGAGAAACGATCCTGGTGAGGACCTCTGATAATCTATATAACAAAGACGGGTTTGTTACAACACTTATAAATCGAGATCTGCTAAACCAAATTTCATGGTTAGGTTTGTCTCCGCCCCGAATAGCAGAATACATCTTAAAAACAATGAAAATCGATATGTGTAATAAATACTTAATCGTTTCGATAAATTCTTATTTTATTGTTATATATCAAAAATTTGCCTATCCAATCCTGTCAAATACTATAACTAGTCATATGTGCGTTCAGAATTTTTTTTTGTGTAAAATGTCTTGAAAGTTCATTAACTGTTATATTCATTTGTTTTAGACATAAATTTGTGTAAATTATTTATTTATTATGTGCGAGTGCAGAAACGAGAAATCGTCGAGCTTATCGTACAGATGAACAGAGGAATAATCTTCGAAGTGCAAGATTATTGACTGTTAGGGTGTTTCGTACGGCCTAGCGGTCGGTTTGCCGGGTCAGCTAATATTTATTATATTATGATTTTACACACCTCTTTGACATTTAAAATATAACCAAAGCGATTTTAAATTGCTAAATTATTTACAAGGCATTTTACCTTACTTATAAAACATCTACAATTTTAACATTATAAACGAGAGATTAAGGGGCCACTTGGGGACGCCTTGCCTCTATTATAGCTACGCCACTACTAGCATTCCGCACTCTAATTGGAACCTATTGTTTCACATAATATTCACTATCATGCATTGAACGTTCTATTTACTTTGTATGTAATTACACATTAATATTGAAGCTGTTAACTTAAGATTTCAATGGGAATTAAGTCTGCCCCACACATTCATCAGAACCGAACGAATCGAAGTCATGTCCTCTTTGAATTTGACAACGAACGATTCGAACAAATCGGACGGTTCGGCGCAGGTTAGTTTGCAAAAAAGAATGAATCAGTTCATACCGCTCCAATCACAGTTTTTCGCCATTTTACCCGCGGTACGAAGCTGGCGTAGGGTGAACTGCCAAACAAGCTCTGAAAGCAAAAAAAAAAATTGCAGTGAATTATATATATAAAAGAAAGATACGGTGTGTATGTTTTTTTTATACAGCTCGTTATGAAAGTTCTATAATATTGGAAATTCTATAATATAGATATAGAATAATAGGTATAGATATAAAATAATAGGTAATACACGCATACGTAATACCCTAAAGTATTATTATTTTCTTTTCTTATACCCTGTATTGGTGAAATTTAACTCTTTAACATAGCAAGAGCATAATAAACTGTACAACCGGCCAAGTGCGAGTTGAAGTCGCGCACGAAGTGTTCGTGCCAGTAGAGAGTAGAATATTTTAAAAACTTTCTGAAAGTTGTACAGTTATAACAGTCGACACGATAGCGTGAAGTAGAAGATCACTAGCGAAATCTATTAAAAAACACAGAAAATGGCAAAAAACACGTTTATTGTATGAGAGCCCCCCTTAAATATCGTATTTTTTTGATATAAATACAATAGAAATACATAATATGTGAAAATTACAACTTTTTAGCTATAATATATACAGCGACTGACATCGAAGTCTTAGTAACAGCCTCCCGTTTTTACCCTAAAATATAAGAGCAATATTTAGTTATTTTATCTCATCGTGAATCTTCGTGGATCCAATATTAACTGAGTTGTCTGTGTTAAAGAATTCCAATTACCAACAAAAGCGTTGTAAAGCGTTCAATTAGAGCTTACACGGATATTACGAGCGATATAGTTGGCCTGGAAGCTAACACACACACATTATGGGTGAAAGTGGTAAACAATAAACTACTTGAAATGCTTAAGCAGAATTTCTTCTATGATTTTGCCGTGGGAGAGCCGGCTCGACCGAAGTGATAACATGGCCTCTCAGAAAATCGGCGTAAAACAGCGCAAGCGCTGACAAACGTCCATGTTAGTATTATAAATTGAAAATATTATTTTCTTTCTCGCCCTAAAAAAACAATTAACGAACTTGATTTTGGCACAGCGTCAGTTCAAGTTAAAGCGTAACTTTAAGGGCATGATTCACCGCTTAATTGTGGGTAGACTATCTGTAAGCTGTGAAACAGACCCTTTGCCTTGAAAAATACAACATAAGCCAAAATATTTTTTTTTACATTTCACGATTTTCGAATTCCACACGAGCAAAACTGTGGGGTATAACTAGTATTTTCATGAACAACACAAAAGTATAGTCACTTCGCAGTAATATGCGAAGACCTGTGTGCCTTCACGCAACAAGTCTTTGCCTAATTAAACAGCACTAAATACCTAAGTTATACCTCATATATGCTCATATACTAGCGAATAATAGTTTCGTAATTTTAGAAATTTCCAACTTCCTTTTCTTTAGAGGTCGCCCTGTGGTATTAAGTTTTAGTAAAGAGCTATAAAAAAACTAATCTATTCTCAATTCAGTTAGAGACATCATTTTGTCATGAAACCAGGCCATTCAATTTTATTTAAAAAAATAACAGATTCAAACCATAAACGTGTGTAATGCCAAAATATTGTAGTGTGCGTGTTGTAGTATGCGTGTCGTTTTATTTATTAAAACTATGCAATATTAACAAATATTTTTTTTCAAATATTGGTATTCCACGCTCCTCCTCCACATAAACTTTAATTAGGAGAAATTTCATGCTTTTACATCTACGCGTCTTTCGTAAAAGGGAAAACAAAGTTTGCTGCTAGATACGGGGTGTACACACTCTTGGCAAAAAAATATAGTTTCTTTTAACTGAAATCACTGCTAAGTTAGACCTCACGAAATCATCTTTTTAAGGTGCAAAGCGAATTCAAAAGTTTTAAACAACGGTTATAAACAAGAATGCGTTTTTACTACAAATACCTGGGGTCGCATAAAAATATGTATAGAAAATGCTTTAGCATCAACGAAAATCTATCATCTCGGGCGTTTATTCCGGAAAATAATACACTTAGAAGGCGCGTGTAGTGCCCACAAGTGAATAATATCTCCGCAACACGTCCCCAAAGGTGATAGATAGGGTCATTATTTATCGAAACAGAATCGATATCTATGAAAACATCGCAAATTGGGTACTCCATTTTTCATCGTACCACCTCTAACAATTCATACGTGTTTGAAAGATAAGTTTATGTAAGCAAAAAAATGGACCGGGCAAAGGAACTATAGACACTTCTCCACAGTATCCATACTAATATTATAAATGCGAAAGTGTGTCTGTCTGTTACGTCGTCACGCCCAAGCCGCTGAACTGATTTCTGGGCATACGACTATACTTCTTATTCCGGTAAAGTATATATATTAAATTGTGCCGTTACTAAGTTAATTTAATTTCAAAAACGTTTAAACGTTGTTTTGTCTATTTATTATTCATTTCCGCGTGCCATCTCAAGATCAGATATAATTTATCAGCAATAAATAAACCTGGCGAACTATTGGATTTAGGAAAGTTACATGATAGGGGGAAAAACAGACAAGAAATAAGCAGGAAATAAAACCTGAAACCCATATTTTGTACGCAAAAATATACCAACTCTTGTTAAAATTTTTCTGTGTAGCAAGTAAACTAACATAACGAGCAAGTAAACTAAAAAGAAATATTTATATCACAATGATCGCGATCTATACGCACGAGTATTTTAATATTATACTCCGTGGACCTCTGTATGATTTTTGTCGGAACATAAAGTGCCATAAAAATTACTCAAAATCGGTATCGCTACATACATATTTTGGCATAATTATACAAATTTAAGATACCTGTAATTTTAAGGGAAATAATCTTGTATACTTACCTAAGTTGATATTTGATCAGTGTTCAAACACGTATGCTAGTTTTCTGGCAATCAGTTAAATTTGCTTCAAGCTGTGGATTCAGTGGTAAGTTTATATAGATACGTCTATTACATGCGCTAACTTATTTGAACTAAACTAGGTTTCAATAACTAAAAGTACGAATACGACGAAAGTTAGTCAAAATAATATTGGATCATTTCAACTTCAACTCAAGTAATTGTAGGTCAACTCAACTCTGGTAAACAATATATCCAGACTAGATGGTGCTGAAATTTAATTCCGTTGCGCTAAAATTATTTTATCGTGCCGGAGAGGTACATTTCTATCCTATTTCTTTTTCCGGGACTCAAAGTAATACCTACAAACGGGACTTTCAGCCAACCAGGACCGAATTTCAGCGAAATACAATTCAGGGGTTTGGGTTAAGGAGGTGATAGACAGACAGACAGACAGACACAGTTTTCCATTTACAATATAAAAATTAAAACTATGGAAGTATCCGCCTGATATTTATGAATTATGGATGGTTAAATAAACAATAATTCCATACTTTATTTTCACGTTTATTTCTATAGAATTTTGTTAAGTGAATAACGAATAGAATTCCCGAAACGAATTCTATTATTAGCACGAGCTGTGCACGCAATACAACAATTTTTCCCCCATAAAAACTATTTTCGCGAAGGCAGACGAGTATCCGCGGCGGAAATCAAACACGAGCCTACATATTTGAAGAAAATGTTTGAATATATTGCGTGGAAATTTGATTGAAATGTGCCGGTGATGGGTTGTTGTTTTATCATCTAACGAAGAATTCAATCTTTTATGTACCTACTTCTGGTTGATGCCCGCAACTTCGTTTCCCGGAAATTTTATATCACGGGAACCGTACAAAAGATTTTTACGAATCGGTTCAGTAGTACCGGAGATTAGTGCGTACAAACAGACAACTTTTTTGTCGATTTGAGTTCTATTACAGTTTCTGAGCCTCCCAAATTGATTGGTTTGTAAAAATATTTAAAATATTGAATAAACATGCCAATTTACTGTTTTACAACATGTATAGATTTTCAGTCATTTGGATAGGGTAGTAGAAAGCAGGCAGTCGCTACCACTCGTCATGCTGTGCTTCTGCCAGACCCTCCCACGTGTTACTTGCGTCGTCGCTGTCGCAAAAATATTTACTATTCAGGCACATTTTTCCATCAGCGTTATGAAAAGCGGCAGTGGCTGATGAGGTGTCATCGTCAAGACACTAAGATCGCTTTGTTAAACTGGAGACATCAATTAATAGTTTATGTTAGCCACGGAATATCACAAAAGTTGGACACATTGGATCTTATTACAATTGCATTATATCAATTACAGTCGACAAACCAAAACACCAAATTGAAAGAGCCCAATCAAATGACCTAGGGCACTTGCTTTTGAATTAATTTTCGATTCTACAAAAAAAAAAACAAATGGCACCTCTTATTAAAACTGACCAATAGCATGCCTCCTGTACACGGACCGGCCCCGCTTACTCCTCACCCCACCAAAAACACCCAAAAACAACCATTCTTTTCCGGTTTCGCTAAATATTAACTAAATCTAAAATATTAACTAAAGTTATGGAATCGAGTTACACTCTACATTAATCTGTCGGCTATTAAAGATGATAAGGGAAATCTAATAAAATTTCCGAGGGCCCAATAAATCTTTTATGCGATGTTAAACTTTAAAATATTAAGGCAGGAACGAGAAATCCTGGAAGCAATTACTTAAGTACAGGCCATATAGGGTGAAATGTGGCTCTTAAACGACCAGGGGCTCGCAATGGATCATAAAGCAACATTAAAAGCCTTACGACACCCTTGTCGGTAGCGACATTGTCGGCACCGTGACAAAATGGACGTCTTCAATGCTCATGACTTTGTAAGAGCATAACCCGGATTATTAGATCGGCCGTATCAAAACCGCGGATAGCCTTTATGAGTTAGTCGTATCTGCACTATCTACTTCAATATTAATATTACTAGCTTTTGGCCACGGCTTTGTTTGCATGGAGTTCAAAATTTTTGAACTCCATGCAAAAAATTGTATCTTTACCAATTGGTAAAGATACAATTTTTTCAAAAACATAACCGTTGTTGAAGTTCTAACACCACGTAAGTCAAAAATGGCAACTTTTCAGAAGAGAGAAATAATTGATTGAATTTCGTATACCATACTAATAAGATTTTACAATTAGAAAATTGTACAAGTTTTTGTTAGCTGACACGTGTTTCTGATTTACTTAAACGATGCGTCATCCGATTTTCTGCAAAACGGCATCAAAATAACTAAATAGCCAAAATGTGACGAAATACGTGGTTTAGAACTTCAACAATCTAATGTTTTTTCAAGACTAAATGACGAAAAAAATGACGTGATTTTTTTAAATTTCAGAAATAGACAAAGGCAAACTGTAACTGCTATCGTTCATCCCTAAAGTCGCACCTAAAGGGGTTCTAGTTTTAACCCTTTTGGTATGGACCTTCAAAACGAAACTACATTAATGCAGTTCTCTTTTTTTAATCGACTTCCAAAAACGAGTAGGTTATAATATGTCTGTGACATTATACTATGTTTTTTTATTTCCAAAAAAATACTAATTACATGTAGGTCAAAACAGCTTACGTAAGTTAACCCTTCTGAGTTCTGGCGTCGTTAATTTTTTGTATAATCGCCTTCCCCTAATAGAAACGCCTACACAGCAAAATGAGAACTATCGAAAACATCTTGTTTGGTGTCAGAGAATGGGGTCGAGAGGTTGTTAATATCGTAGACATAGAGAGTGGACTGAGCATTCCTTCAGCAATATAGAATCGGCACTTCAGAACGATATGAACTGAAAATCGAACAATAAATGTCTTTTATCATTTTCGCGCTAACACTTATATAGTCATGTGTGTATAATGGGGGAAATTAAAAGAGAGCCAGTTGATGGTCCTATGTCATTTGGACGAAATATGTCAATTCCATGAAACATGGAAAATATATGTATAATGAGGGAAATTAAAAGAGACACAAAGAGTTCGAAATTTGTTATATAAACTATGATTCTCTGCAAACACCATAGGCTACTATTTTCTCCGGTAAAGTGTATGTATGTTTGTGATCGATTACCTTTCTGTGCAACGGAGGAGGCTTCATGTAGTTATTTTTTTTAAATAATTCTAAAAAACAAACAATTGTATTACAAGGACGATACTTAAGATTTGTGTTTTATTCCGTCGAATTTTGAAATTTGGGGCCATATTCTACTAGTACCACAGAAAAGGCTAGTGCCTCTAACTTAGTATTTTACCAGAACAAGCTAAATGTCTAAAAACAGTAAACCCCAGTTGGGTTTGGCCAGAGGTTGCATGCAAGTTAAACATTGAGTTATGCATATTTCTAGAATGCCTATTTAAAGCCTTTTGTTTTGATACCCTACTCGACCTAAATGGATGATAAAAATTTTTTGGAACTTCACAATTTAGACTCCAAAATTAATTTTTTTATGTACCTAGTATCATTTGCGCTCTCAAGACGAATATGCAGTGCGTGCCAAACAATTATACATACATTCATACATACATATCTCCCTCCTTCTGGCGCGGTCGGGTAAAAAAATCTCTCCTCCTTATTTAAAAACTGATTCTTAATTTTAAAAACTTAAGTAATCCTAGACCTTTTTTCTCACTTTCTAAGTCTATGGTTAATATAACAGCAGTTTTAAGATGGCTACTTTGCGATGTTAATGCCAGTACTGGATTTCCGTTGGCGAAGGAACTGACGAGGCGTTTTATATCCGCCGCCGTCAACTTGTTTGTATGTTCTTATCGTATGTTATTTATGTTGCGCTGAATTTTAAGGTAAGTTTTTGTGGATATTCGTCCTATTATTATGGGCAAATAAGGGTTGAACTTGCATGGTATGTACTTAAATACTTTAGTTCCGTGAGTGTGGTTGGGACAAATATCTTTTGGACATTTGCCGTTGTTATTGTGGATACAGGAGAAGCAAGATAATTATTGGGATATGACCCAAAAAATTAGGCACAGAAAAATTTTAAATAATTCTTACCTCTAATTTTAAAAGTGGATCTGTATTTTTATATTAGCTATCAGTTATGAAAATGATAAATCGATTTAATCGCAACTTGCTTTAAAAATACCGACCAAAGAAAAAGTAAGTAAGAAAGAAACTTTATTTAGTAAAACAAAACAAAAATAGAAAAAAAACAGCTCAAGCCCTATTGAACTGAACAGTTTTATGCTTAAAAATGTACGGTTCCCAACAACAAACGCTCGACAAAGTTACGGGTGTGTCACCCGTACCTCATAAAAATACAAAATTCGTACGATAGCATTAGATGCGAAATCGTAGGATACTACAATTTTATTGCGTCTATATTCTGTGGAACAACTCTTCTAACAATTTGTAGCCCACTACTGGCGTCGTTACTGGCAACATTGTAATATTGCTACCATAAATAATCTCAACACATACAAGTAAAGTTAGTGCGTTAACATTTTGCGATTATGCTATCACGTAGGTGGTATAAATCGGGGTACCAGCTGTTGGTGGTGTTTCAATACTCATGTTGTTTTAGGCTCACCGATAGGGTTAATTTTCCGAGAAAATATTGACCTTCGTTTTAGAAACAGCTGAGAATACAAGTATTGATTATGACTCTACGATCATTATCTGCTGAAGTCCGATGCCTTTTTATATAGCCGATAGCTTTATGTCTGAAGTGCATTAAAGTAACAATGGACCGGGTGACATAATCGCTTTGCGATTAAACCTTAACAAAGAAATAAAAAAAAATTAACAATGGACGAGATATTCTGAATTCGTTAATAGAAAAGCGTGTTTGTTTGTTTGTTTTTCCTTAGCGGCCTAACGATGCAATTACTTGACTTGATTATTCGGCATGTAGGTTAAAAGATTGAATCGCAATATACGAGTATAGGCAAATTTTGGTCTTGGAAAAACATTTGATTGACAGACGTCTTCTACGCGAGCGTAGTCGCGGGCAAAAGCTTTATATATACCTCAATTAATGGTAGGTATATTGTGCGACTATTTCCTAGCGATTCCCTTAAATAGCACAAAGGTATATAATAATCTTAGCGAGCTTAGCGTGGCCTGTGTGAAACAAAAGTACTGTCAGATTTTATGAACAAGCTCTTGCATTTGAATATGTTAGGCATGCTAAGGAAGTTTTTTTTTAAATAAAAATAAGGGGGCAAACGAGTAAACCCGTTACCTGATGGAAAGCAACTACCGCCCATAGACACTTGCAACATTTTAAGAGGGAATGCGCTCTCTTTTTGAGGTTTGTAGGTCGGAAGCGAAAATAAAGTCTAAAAAGGATGCAGAGCAAAGCTACATCTCGGCGCAACTATAGGGGGTCCAGCTTGTTTGAAACACTTTGGCAATCAACAATTCGAGCAGCCCTTCGCTAGATACGATCTAGAGGGAGCAATTTGTATTTAGGTGCCCCTGCCCAGAGATGAGAACAGTATTCCATGTAGGGCCGAAGCTGTGCCTTGTAAAGCTGTAGGCGCTGAATCAGACTGAAACACTGCCTCGCTCACACCAAGATATAAGATTACGAAATATGATATTATGTATTTCTTCTCGTCGGGCTAGTTCCAAAACCGGTGAAAGGCTACGACGTTTAGAAATACTAAAAAGAATATCTGAATAAAAGATTTGAATTAGAATTTATTAAAAAACTCATAATATAATATGTAACTTATCAATCTCCAATTACATCCAGTAATATTCACCAGGCACCTAAAGCGTGCTCAATATTTTTCTAAAATTAAAAATTCCTCATCTGGATTATCGACACTGGTCAGCGAAGTTTTAAGCGATTTATCTGCAAGCAATTCGTCAACGTCCCGGTTTAATCTTACTCCCATTCAGTCCTGAGCCCGCCAAGTCATTCATCACCGACCCAACTTTATCTAACCGACAAATAGTATACGCCTAATTTAATGTTGATATTAAGCACTCTATATTTTCTGTCTACTCTCTTGCAAAATGAAGGGTGTAAGTTTGACGTGTGTGTGTGTGGCAGATACTTAACGCATGAGGCGATGTATTTTTCTATTAAATAGTCTGGGAGTTTTTTTTATTAAAAAATAGCGTCATCTATAGGTTTTTCGCCCATATCCTTTGTTTGTAATCTTTATGTTAGGTTTCTTGGACCTACGATCTCATCCAAACTTCTTATTCAACTTATGTCAATCCATCACGCTTCGGACTTTTATGTTTATAATAATGAAGTATATATAATATATATGTGTAAATTTTTATACCAATTACATATATAAACATGATTATTATGTTGTTTGTTTTTTTATTCTTTTTTATTTGTTTATTTTTTTTGTGTATTGTCTACCTTCGGAGACTACGAACTCGCTATTTTACCTATGACTTGACAAGCGTTTTAAACGGTTGAACTGATTTTTTCGAACAGACACGTTCGAAACTCTCAGACAATGAAGTCAAGTCATAATCTGAGAGTCACGAACGTGTCTGTTTGCAAAAATCGGTTCAACCGTTGAAAATGTTTGTGGGCCCGTGGAAGTGGTCAAGAATAATCAAATGTTTGTAAATATTCTTAGGGTTTATTTTATTTTTATTAAAATAACAACTTTTGCTCAAACTGTTCTAATCAAATATACTTTGGTAATTTGGTATTCTTAGCATCTAGGCTAAGGCTACGTGTTTGTTAGGGCCTTGCAAGAGTTTGTTTAAATTTTTTTAACAACATTTTACTTGCACCCCTTAAAGGGCAATAAAAATTACAACCACGTTGTACAACTTAAACTTTGAGAAAATAACATCCTTTTCTCGACAAAAGCCAGGCAATGAATTGTTATTAAATACATTAAATCTAATCCAGCAAATGACAGTAAAACCTTTAACTCGCTCTGACTATAAAGATTAAGTAGGAATTTACTTTATGGCGCCTGATATCCGTACATTAACTTTATTCAGTAATTCAGTTACGTTTGTGGTGGTCAATACATACGTTAGTAGTAGGGACAAACTTAACGCAGGCTTTTTTTATAATTTCCTCCTTAACATATTTAGGACTTGCTATTTGGTCATTTTATCTTTTTTTTATAACGGTATCCTTATAAGTTACCTAGTGTATGATTACAATACTCAGACTCATGTTAATAAAACCGATGTTTTAAAAATACTACAATAAGATAAAATGGTAACGAATACAAGATATCCAGTTTTAAATGCAAAATACTGCAGAAACATACCAATACCACAGTTAAAACTTAAATGTGCTCTACATGAAGAAATAAATATCATAAGAAATAAATATCACACCAGATTACCCGAGTTTCTCTTATTACAAAATTCGACGATCTAATTATAAATAAAAGATAAAACGCGAAGAGTGACTGCCTGGAGAGTCGATCTGAAGTCGCTAAGGATACCGACCTCTTTTTCACCTTTCCACATTTGCAGGCTTTACTTACAGCTCTTTGGAGCGCTAGAAGTCCGACCTAAGACGGTTCAATACGGCAGCAATGCAAGCTTGACTGCATTCGTCTCGGCCTCACCCTTCCACACGGAGAGTACGGTTCCGACACGGCCCTCAATCTTGCTGCCGTCCTGTGGACGTGGCTGTCAACATCGCCTGCATACGAGTCCTCATATACGAACCCGAACGTCAGCTCTATCTTCTCTATCGGTTGTGGGTCCTCAATCGCAAGAGTCATTCGCTCCACCTCCCTGTCCCTCAACGCCGGGTGTGGTACTCCCTTCTTGACCACAAAAAGCCCCGATGCATCGAGTGTTCTGAGATCAAGAGGGAGTATCACAGCCAACAGCATTGCAGAGTTCAGAGAGACGTTTCCAAATGCTTTGCATATCTTTTGAGCAAAGTGTCTTTGAACGGTGTTATGTCTTTTTTATATATAGTAATCGACTATTATTTATACTGCGAAATATATGGTTCTAACTATTTGGGGGCTAAGCCCCCATCTTACCCTTGCGGCTTTCGCCAGCAGCTTGTAGCGCGCTATGGCTTTCTGGCATACGCTACTAACATGGGCGTTGAATGTTAGGCCATTGTTAATTAGTAAGCCCAGTATCTTTATAACCTAACCATACTGTCGTAATGCTTAAGATCCACACCCCCCCCAGTAAGTTTTCGGGTTATCATTAACGCGAATGTTTGATGGGGAGTAAATTTAGATGTATTGAGCTAACTCCATTTCCAAAATTTTTCGAGTTCTAAGTTGGACTTCTTTGCTATTTCAGCCATATCTCAGTTGAAAACATCAAAGGTTCTACCTAATCAGAGATAATCGTTGATCGTTTATCGGCACGATCATCGTCAACTACTTAAGCAGAGGCGATCCTCGATGATTATCGGCGAACAGCATAGACAACTTCAACATACTCGTAGACGCATAAATCCTTCTGTCTTGATTAGAATACGTTACATATCTAAAATACTTAGGATTGCTAGCATTAAAACAATCTTGAACATGCAAAATTCAAAAAAATGTAACTGTAATTATAACTTATTATTTCAAATTGGATTTAAACTATCCATTAAAAGTTATTAACGTTTACAAAAGTAAGTCGCTCACAAAATGAAAATGGGGCTTAAAATAGCAATTGCATTAACGAAAGTTGCTTTTTAATTTAATTATAAGTACATTAAAAAAAAAATTTAACTTAATTTAACTATGTAAAATTCTTTAAAAATTCATTGCAACGGAATTTACCAAATTTTTTCCAATAATATAATTGCTGGTCCGGCAGAAGTTGTCCTATCTTTAAGTAAGATCAAATCACACAAGGTATACAAATCAAATTTAAGATCTGTTCAGTAGTTTAGGAGCCCATCGCGGATAAACAACGTTACAAGCAATTTTCATATAAATTCATTAAAAATTAGAATAAATAGTTACATTCCGAAATTAACATTCAGAATAGTGATAGCGGACCCGACAGTGTTATCCTGCCAGTCTTCGATTGTGTCTAAACCATTCTGAAATTTTCTAAAACTCACCAAAAATTTTTCATCAAAAAAGCTCCAGTCTCCCAAACGGGAGAAGTTCGGTGACAAACAAACGCACATACGAATCGTATACAATTAAATTATTTTATCTAAAAAGTGCCACAGGTAGGTAGGTTTTGCTTTTAAGCAGATGAATGTTTGAAGTTTTAATTTATTTTCGGTGTTGAAAAGTTTAGTAATAAAACAAATTAGTAGCAATACATAACTGTTTACTGCCCTCCCCTGGGGGGTTGACGTCGAAACTCTTATCGTTATAGTTTATTTTATTTTAAAAACTAGTTATGGTTTTAGTCTGTTCAATAGAAGGGTCAATACCACTACATTTGTTCTCACCACTTCGTGAAAGTGTGGTGACAAAGTAGTCTTATATCTAAATAACATTAATAGTATATTGCCGCGTTAAATTAGAGCATTCCAAGTCAAGATTCTCATCCCACATAAGCAATTAATATGGGTAAAAGAATTTTAAAATAAAAAAAAATATTTTTATTCAAAATAAGTACTATAAGTACACTTTGTGAATATCGTAGCGTAAGGAACTCAATACGAGTCCATCTTTTATTAAAAAGATAACAATATTATGTCTTAATTTAAAATGTACTGTAACTTATTTATAAATGTAAAAAATATCTAAATTTACCTAAAAATTTTAAGTCAAGATTTTAAATATTATGCAGAAGCAGCCTAGCAGGCAGCCATTCTACTCCCAGTATGTGCTGTCGTTAATAAAATCATTAACTTTATAGTAAGCTTTAGCACACAAACGTTCTTTTACGACTTTTTTAAAC
>JAOTAV010029936.1:0-20347 GCA_026546445.1 Cyclargus thomasi
TATACAACAAAGCAAAAATTTTGAAAATCGGTTCACAAACGGCGGAGCTATGGTTGAACATACATAAAAAAAAATATATCCACAGCCGAACATAATAACCTCCTCGTTTTTGGAAGTCGGTTAAAAAGAAGTATGGTTCAGTAACCTCTATCAAATTTCTATACAAACCGCGATTCTCAATTAAGTCACAGCCTTCAATTTGGCATTACAATACATTTTATTAAAAAAAACACATACTTCAACCATAAACAAAAGAGTATTTCGTGTATGATTGTCGTGTCATGTCTAAATATTGTAGTGTGCGTATTGTAGTATACGTAGCGTTTTATTTATTAAAAATATGCAAAATTAAAGAATATTTTCAAATAATATTGGTATTCCACGCTCCTGTTAAATGTTAACTGTAGCTGGGAGGAATTTCATGCTTTTACATCGACAAGTCTTTCGTAAAAAGGGGGTCAAAGTTTTCCGCTCGCGTATTTATATATAGATTATAGTCGTCGTGTCCTAGGACCTAAGTTTCTATTGGTACATCGTGAAGATTATTTAAGCTAAAGCACGAACGTTTCATTTCACCGCCAGTACTGTGAAAGGAGAGCTGAACATCGTATATTTATGCTTTCTAAATCATGGTAATCAATCGTGGCATACGTGTAGAGGACTTCCGCACGTTACACCTTCGTCTCGTTGGGCTATGTTTAGACGCTCCAGATCCAAAGCGGGTAAATCAACTTATGACAACTGTTCGAGTGGTTCGAAGATCTGGGAAAATCTGGGATCGAATCTTCAAGTTTTCTGGGTCTTGTTATACAAAACTAGCGAAAAGCACAGCCTTTTAAAGGTTCGCGGGATAGTTACAAAATTGTATGACATTGGATTTTGACTGTGAAATATTTTCTACGGTTACAATATGTGGATACTCGGTAATTCGACAGATACGTCGGTGATTTTTGATAATTATAAAAAGTAATAATAAAATTGTACTACTATTAGCCACGCCATCGATGAGTTGAGATGTGCAACGGTGAATATAAGTTTAACTATAAAATTGCATATCTTAACTCATAGATGGCGTGAGTAGTACAATATTATTTCTTTTACCATCTTCTATACCTATACGTATAATAAAACAGTAATATTAGCGTATCTGTACATTTTATATTTTTACAAAATAATCAACGTGGGGGTGCTAACACTTAATAGAACACATCGACAAAAAAAAATTGTCTGTCTGTCTGTACGCGCTAATCTCAGGTACTACTGGACGGATTCGAATTTACCCTTTATTGTTTAATAGCTATTAGGTCTAGGCACACAAAGGATACTTTTTATCCCGGGACAATGTACGGATCCCGCGTGATATACAATTTTTTGCGCAACGAAATTGCGGGCACCAACTGGTCTATAATATATATTAACTCTTTATTTTTAAACACATCTAGACATATACACAAACTGTGTAAAGGCTCAAACATAAAGCTCTTATAGTTTTTCAGTAAAGTGTACCACAAACGTGTACGGGGAGTGGCGTATAGAGGGCGCGCTTCGCTCGACCAGTAAGGCATACTGCATACGAACTAGAAGGCCGGTAATGCAATCGCAACTCTTTTAATTCATTCATTCATTCAATCAATTTGCGAGTGTCTGTAGGCGATGGCAGTCACTGTCCATGAAGTACCTATAAACATCAGCCCCCTGATCCACGATGTGATTCCGCGCGGAAACGGAAACGTTCTTAATGAAACTCCTGGCACGGACACACAACAGAAGTTTCCGAAATCGGCAACGAATCCGCGCGGAACCGTATCGTGAGTCAGGGGGCTGATACCTAAAAACTAAAATGTTAGCCTTATGTCATTCCCATAATTTTGTTTGGCGATACTTCAAAGTAGCTAAAACTTTAAGTCTTAGTTAAAAATCCAGCTTCATCTTTCTCTACGCCGCCATATAACAGCGACGACGTGGGCGCTAAACCAATGTTAGTAGAAAATGAAACCGGCACTAGATGAGTGGACAAACGGCCTCAGCGAACAAAGAATCTTACATGGAATCAAATTAAACGTAATAATTAAACCCATTAGCTATTCAACTAAAGCAAATAAAACAGAGGCAACCTTTAAAGTAAAGAATTTGGCCACGTATTTCGGAATTGACAGATTTGGTAATATGGGAACATCATAATTAAACCAAGCCAAAGTTCAGAGCAAACGGGCGATATGTTCTGTCGCGAAATTCTTCTTAGTATCACAGAAACCTGAAGGACGACGAACGATGAGATTGTAATTAATTAAGGTGATTAAATAAGTGGCAAGCTTGCCTTTGTTGAAAATAAAGAACATTTAAACCTTAATCTAGCCTCGTGTATGGATACACGAGGCTAGGTTCAAAGATTATTTAATATATTTCAAAAACCTTTAAAAAATTGGGCTCCACTAACTACAATTTATAATGTGTCACTGAGAGCATACAGAAAACTTCTTAACTTTATTTATCCGTACTGAAGTTAAACGGGAAAGTGTTTGTGCTTCGTTCACGCCCAACTTAATTTAAGGCTGTAGACTTCGTTCAAAGGGTGAAGAATACTAAAGATTACTTTGGTCTTGGAAAAGCATCATGCGACCAAATATTACGTGATTATCGAATTTCACGCGAGCGAAGCCACGAGCAAAATTTAGTTGTTTATATCATATCACATAGGCTACATTTTAAAATAGCTAATGACAAGGCCAAACAGTTTGATCTGGTATTGAAGAAAGTTAAAAGTGCAAGAAAAAAGTATATTCCATGATTTATATTTTAATGTTGAACATGAATTTTCACGAACAACCGAAAGTCACAATTTAACCTTAAACATTTTTATACGGAATCACCGTATAAAAATTTATAAGGTAATATTACCTTAAGTATTTGGTTAATATGAATTAATAATATGTATAAAAACCATATGGTTAATATGAATTAATAATATGTATAAAAAATCTGTCTCTGTCTGATCTGACAATTGAATTTTTTGTTTATGACCAACAAAATTGCCTTAGAATATTTTTGAATATTCACTGGACTACTACAAAAATCTCGCGATTTACTAGCCTCAGTCCGAGGCTACTGAATCGCGATTTTTTTTCCTCTGGTCGCGGTCGCTATGCTCCAGTAGCTCGTCTGCTCCGACGGCGCGGACCACACGGTGTTTCGCGGAATGCCCCACAAGCAATACCCTTAATCAAAATAATTAACTGATTTATTAACATACAGTGACGACCCACCAGCAACGTAGCGGTTGTTTATCACTTACTTTCAGCTCAATTGGCCAAGAGCGAGTCGGGCTCCCGCAAGAAGGTTCCCCACGACTATTCGCCAACGAGGATTTTTTTCTTCATATTTTAATGAAAGGTTTTTGTATTAGTGAGTTTTGATGTATTCAAAATAAATAATTGTTTTTAATTACCAGGGGGGTTATTACGACCTCTTATTTCCAGACAGTTTACGCCTAAACCAACTTTCATACATTTTGGTATTATGATCCCTTATGGCCAGCCAGTCAACAGTCACGTGACACTTTACTTTCATCGGCATTGACACTTTATTGATGTTTTCGTATTGAGACAACGTCACGTGACATCAGCTGGATTGCTTTTAAGGCTTAACCAAATTTTCGCTGGTAGCTTGATTGCAAGTACATTGTCCATACTTCCATACTTCAACACTAATATAATAAATGCGAAAGTGTGTCTGTCTGTTACCTCTTCACGCCCAAACAACTGATTCGATTTTGCTGAAATTTGGTATGAAGATACTTTGAATCCCGGGAAGGGACATAAGGTACTTTTTATCTTTGAAAAATGTACGGTTCCGGCGCGTTAAACTAATTTTTGAACGGGGTTGCAGGCGATGCTAGTAAAGTAATAATTCAAGTTGCATTTAATTCGACAACAAGAGTGAAATAAAATGTGAGATTAATAATAATATAATAATATCTATGGACATTGGACGCTTCACACCACGTCAGTCTGGTCCCGTCGTAGATACCTGAAGAACTTGTGTTACAGGCACCAGACAACGGAATAATATTATAGCATTTTTTTATACTGTACATTTTAATTTTTATACTGTACACATTAGGGTGTTTCAAAAAATATATATATATTTTCTTGCAAACAGGCTCAAAAGTTTCGTTGTGTTGTCAAAAGACTCCAGCTAAAATTTGAGCCCTTAATATTAATATTAAGTATGTCCTCATTGCATTTTTTTAATTCCCATAGGAATAACATAGGAAAGGCTATTTTTTTCCTTCTGATTTTTCTACCGTGTGAATAGCTAGTTGAATGATAAAACGCGCTTTTGATTCTTACAGAGAATTAAACGCTCTACAAAAAAGGACTGATAAAGTTTTTCGATTAGTCCACGCGTTCAAAAGTTATTCGAGGTCAAAGTTTTATTTTCTAAAAATTTGCTAGAATTTCACATATTATTCCCAAATTTTTAGCTACTATTTTTATTAAATATTATAGGCTCAAATTTTAACTGGAGTCTTTTGACAACAAAACGAAACTTTTGTGGCTGTTTGCAAGAAAAAATAAAAAAAAAATTTTTAATCACCCTAAGCAACATGGATTACATATGTGCTCTTCGTTTATTAATAAGGCCAATATTGTGTATATAAATGCAAACTCGGCGTGAGGAAGAAAGCCGTCTCGGCTGACGGAGCAATTTGCATGGCACGTGCGATTGTTACGTGCCGACTGCCGGTCGACGGACCGACATACATTTTATCCGATTAATTGTATATACACGCCATGTTGATTGACCGACATACATTTTATCCGATTAATTGTATATACACGCTGTGTTGATTAGCCTATATAATATGATAGCCTCACGGCCGCGCTCAAAGACTTTCCCTTACTTAACTCTAAGCTAAGGTTCGTCACTTACCCCCTTAATCATAAAATTATTTAAATAGTGTTTAACTAATCATTATTCATCGTCCCTCCCAGTCGTGTGACATATTCAACATTCCAGAAATGGACTACGAGTCTTAATTAGTTACACACTGTTTAAATATTTTTATGAATAAGGGGGTTAATGTTTGTAGTTTATGTCCTGCGTTAAATTAAAAGTAAGTAATAATGTCTCTCAGAACGTCCGTAAGACTCAATTGTATTTTTCTCTCGTTTGAAGAAAAAATAGTGCCTTCAATTGTTACTTTTCGTAAGCTTAAGCTCACAGCTAAGTCATAAATCATACCTACATTTCACTCGAGAGTAAAATACACGTATTGTACAGATGCCATCCACTAAGTCGCGCCTCACTTGGTCATTTTAAAGGTTATCTATATAAATATTTATCAACATATAAATATATTTCGCAGTGAATGTAAAATTCGCAATCGCTAACAGAATATGCAAATAATGCGATTAGCACTCACTCAATTTTTATTTTGAGACTCCTCTCTAATAACTTTTAAACCTCCTCCCAGAGAGTTCTGGTAAGCAACACGTCTGACGACACATCTCTAACGTCCGATATTATCTGTCTTGAGCAACTGGGCGATCACTTTATACGTAAGCACGAAATTGATTATGGGGGTAAGCAGCTATCCGAAAGAGATGCATCGTCTCACGTTGCATCGACCTCGTGGGACGGAAGCAGTACCAAGTGGGGGCCCGTGTTTGCGGTTTGTTTGGGTTGCGAGTGGTAGATCTAACTGGGTGTTGCGTCAGCGGCGGCGCGGCACGTGAGGCGGGCGAGGCGGGTGAGTACGCCAGCTACTGCGCGCGCCTGCACGACGAGGAGATCTACCACGACCTGTGCGTGGTGCGCACGGCCCGCGACCACCCCGCCGCCGACCATCCCATCGCTTTACATTCAGTATGCCGGTTTTTTTTTATTTGACGCAGCAAGAAGCAACGAGCGTTTAACTGAAGTCCGAATGATGAGGATGTAATTGGCGACGGAGCGACGTGTTTTTGTCGTCAGACTACTTCTAGCCTAAAATTTCGAAATTTCAATAATATGATATGATTTGTCTTTGACCGACTAATGATTATTAAACCTAACTTCCTATTTACCGGAAGCACAGATGTCAGATTATACCAACGAAATGTTAAGCCTCATTAGCTACAAGATAATTACACAGTGGGCTCGGAATTTCAGTAAGAGCGCCAGTGTGAAATCAGTTACGCGCTCGTCGCTTCCGATGGTTTTTATTTGAGCATACAGCTTGTTATGCCACGCTTTGTAATGGTCATGCGAGTGCTTATTCGAAATTGGACTCAAAGGCGTGTATAAAAAATTGATTTTCCGACAGCTGGCGACGTCGTCGCACAGCGTGGAGAAGAGAGACTACGTAATACGTGAACTGGTGGACACGGAGTCCAACTACGTGGACGTGCTAAGCAAGATCATCAAGTATTTCCTGAGGCCGCTCACGCCGTACCTCAAACCGCAGGATATGCAAGTCATATTTTTCGGAGTCAAGGTATTTTTCCGAACTATTTTACCTGATTGTTATTTTTAGCCATTTATTGCACTATAGCAACACCAGCTCCGCCCGATTTGCTGGCACGTTACTCGACCCGTAGAATGTCATGTTCGATATAGAGTTTTTTCTACGTGTAAACTTTGCGTAAATTAACAAACAACTTAGAAATCAGACCACCCACATTGCTGATTTTTTACTTCGGCTCTCGCTAGTCAAAACAATCAACGCTTGTGAGACGAAATGAAATGAAGGTCAATGACCTCAATAGACTCAGTACGCAGACACTTATATGAGATAAAATATTTTATATAAACAATGAAAAATTTCGGCAAGAGTTAATATTTCAGTTTTAAGCAAGTTTTACGTAATTCCCTCCGAGAATATTTATGTTAAGTAATGTCCGAAACTTCTCACGACTAATTACAGCGACATGACACTTGGAATTATTTTAAAAGTCTCACATCCTAATGTACTCGGAGAAACTGTACTATAAGTTATAACTACAATAATTTAGCGGAATATGAAATCTTTAACTTTGCCCGCAGGTCCGTCCAAATTCTTACAGAGTTATTATCAGAGTTGAGAGTTGTCTACTTCCCCTCTATTATCCTGCTCTTATGTATTAACAAGGTGGCATTTTTTAATTATATTTACGGGGCAAGCGAGCAGACGGGTTACCTGATGGAAAGCGACTGCCGTCGCCCATGGACACTCGTAACATACGAAGAGTCGCAAGTGCGTTTCTAGCCTTTAATGAGGGAATGGGAATAGGAAAAGGGGTTAGCGAAATTGGGCCACCGGTAAATGCACTGGACGAAACACAGCAAAACGCCGTTTCTGTGAGGCCGTGGTGTCGCTCCGGTCAAGCCGGCTCATTCGTGCCGAAGCATGGCTTTCCCACGGCAATGAACATCAGTTCCGGCATTGTTCACTAATGCCATCTAATGAGCTGTACGTTATACATCGTTCTTTCTCTCTCTTACTCGCTATTATCTATCTCCCTCTCACTCTTTTCTCTCTCAGGAGCTGCACGAAGTCTGTATATAGCTCTTTTTTTCTTTCAGGAGCTGCACGAGATCCACTCTGGTCTACTGCGAGCGGTGCGGGCGGCGACGGCGTCGGTGGTGGGTGGGGCGGGGACGCCGCGGCTGGCGGACGTGTTCCTGGCGTGGCGCGAGCGTCTACTCCTGTACGGTGACTACTGCTCCAACCTGACCGCCGCCCAGGACACGCTGAAGACACTAGATGCGAGAGACGCGACGTTCAGCAAACAGTTGCAGGTGAGACGGTTTTAATTAATGTACATTAGTTGATAGGGTATTGAAGTAGTTGACCAGTCTCCCTCCCATTATCATGTTTATATGCGCTCGACTTGGACGCCCGTCAAATACCATACATAAACCCATCAGAAATTTCGGATAGTATGCGGGATCCATATCAAAACATATGAACAGTACGCTACGGCGGAGCGTCCGAATTTACGACCGAACTAAGCAGGATCCATCGAGCCCCTAAGAATGTTTTGTTTTTCAGAAATGCCAGAAAGAGCACAGCGACGGTCGCATCCAGCTGCGCGACATCCTGTCCGTGCCGATGCAGCGCGTGCTCAAATACCACCTGCTGCTCGACAAACTCGTGCACGAGACGCAACCGGTAAGCGAGAGGCAATAACGATATTTAACAATCACTACAGATAGTGAAAGATTTATACATTTTTTATGAGTATAGACGTTTCGGCCTTCCTAAGAGGCTAGGCCGCTGACCCCCATACGTCATGGACTATTAATAAAATATATCGAGGCCTGTCTAGTACGTAGGACAATCAAACGTTATTGTGTGATCTATAATACAATTTAGCTTAGAAATTGCCACGCAGCTTTTTAAGGCCCTACAAGCCTTCAAGTGTGTGACTACATTTAGTAGATTTTTACTTTTTGGTGGAGTTGAATAACGGTTAAGTAGGTAGTCCAAAATCTTTCTGTAAATTATAGCAGAAAATTGATATTATAAAATAAATCATAATAAACCATTTTAAAAAGATAGTGAAGTCAGTCTATATAAACATTCAAGTTTATCTTAGTATTACCGATGTAGTATACATTGATAAATAAAATAAATTTTTCGGTAGAAGCTTAAACATGGTTTAGTAGATTTTAGTAGAAATAGTTGATTATAGTTACGTTTTTGGTATATCGAGTTACGAGTGATTTAAGAGTGGTAACACCGAAGTCAATGCGATGGCCCGTCAACAGTGAGCTATAGCGCATTTTGCGCTGCGCTAAGTCCCGGCCCACCCCCGTACGGCCCAGCACGTGCGTCAGTTAAAGTGTGCGTGTACCTTAAGTAAGCCAAAAATACTTTTACAATGTAGAAGTTTTGGCTTTGAAAAAAAAATGCCTACGACGCGACGTTATGATGTTAGACATGATTGTAATTGCAACTGTGTTAATTGTATGTCTGCAGAAGCCATTGATCAAATGCCTACAGTAAGAGTAAAATTTTATATAAATGTCTAAACACGCTAGATCTAAGTTACACGACCTAATTTTCCTGGCCGATTTTACGTTCCGACGTTTTCGCCTGATATGATACATGATACGAACCGACTTTACGCGACCAAATTCATGTGCTGCTATAAAAAAGTCGTCAAGCGCTCCCGAATCGAATTAAGCGAGCTCTTAGTTCGTCTCGATTTACCGACACATTTTGTAACATATTGATGAGATTGTTTAACAAAATATTACTCACTGCTCTATACGATAAAAACAAATATTATTTTAGTATTCATCATACAAAGAAGTCTATCATAATTATCATAGAAGAAATTCGAGGCGCAGACTTGAGGTCGCGTCTCGCAGGGGATTGTTATTATAATGTAGACTGATTTAACAGAATTTTGGCTGATCCATCTTCGATTCGAAGTGCGAAAATATTATTTGAAATTATTGATAGATACCATAAACATCTTAGAGATGTTTGAGGGACGTATCAGCAATATTATGGTATTTATATATTTGTTGAGAAGATTAACTTGTTGTTTTCTAATTTATAAATAGTAACTTAAGTTGAATATCTGTAATAACCGCATTATCGTAAATGATACATTTCTTTATTTTCTCTTAGATTAAAAAAAAATCATAGAAGAAATCAAAGATGTTACATTGGCATACATAACTAACAAATAGATTATCAAGCATCAATCTTGTTACTCTGACACTTAGTGCTATTATAGCGAGGAATAGAAATGTTAATTCTCTCCCAATGTTATAACAATATATTGTTAACAATAATTTCAATAACTTCAGAACCACGAGGAGTTCCGCGGTCTGGAGCGCGCGAAGGAGGCGATGGTGGACGTGGCGCAGTACATCAACGAGGTCAAACGAGACAGCGAGGTGCTGGCTCTGCTCGCCAAAGTCCAGGTGACAACTTTATCATTCATACAACGTCACCTACAAGTACTTGATTAATTGCTTGCCAAAAAAGACGCTGGCGCGAGATAAAAGATTTAATTCAACTCAAGTACAAATTGTGTCGAAATTGAAAGAAAAGCGCTGTCATTTGAAACGTGTTCTTTTTAGCCAATTTGTAATGTGTCTCTTAGTGATCGTTTACTTAGCGCTAGCTTGTATTAAATCCAGGAAAGCATAGTAGACTGGAAGGGCGGTGAGCTCGGTGCGGGGGGAGCGGGGCTGTCCGCGTACGGCCGCCTACTATTGGACGGCGAGCTCAAGGTCAAAGCCCACGAGGACCAGAAGCTGCGCTCGCGGTACGTCTTCGTGTTCGACAAGCTCATGCTGCTCTGCAAACCCGTTAAGGTACGGCCTTAATGTATCTACTGAGTACTGCTAAAGATACTTCAACAATATGTGAGCAAACAAGGTCTACCCACGTCCGTGGCCTAGTGGTTCGCACTCGAGAGGGTGCAGGTTCGAAACCCGGTGGAGGTGTGTACCAATGAGACATTTTCCCATCTCATGTACATAATATGCTCATTGCCGTGGGAGAGCCAGCTTCGGTACGAATGGGCCGGCTTGACCAGAATGATACCGTGGCCTTACAGAAAACTGGCGTGAAACGGCATTGTGCTGTGTTTCGTTCAGTGAGTGAGTTTACCAGTGGCCCAACTCCCCTAAACCCCCTATCCCCATTCCCTCATAAAGGCCCGCAACGCACTCTTCGAATGTTACAAGTGTCCATGGGCGACGGGAGTTGCTTTCCATCAGGTAACCCGTCTGCTCGTGTGAAATTTTTTGGTGATTTGTATAGGCATGTATCCTAGAAACATGAATTCGACCGTTTTTAATTTAAAAAGTGGGTGTATGTTATTTGGTCGCGTTATGTAAAACTCCGATAGATCACGAGTAACATTTAATTATCATAACCTGACCAAATAACGTAGGTCTGTCATCTGCTTATGAATGAATGAAATTATGGTATTTATTTACATATCAATAAATATCTACACAAACGCTATGCTCACTTTTCCAAGCTTATTGTGTTATCCAACCTGTCAAGATACACGCACGTTGGCACGCACACTCAGGACTAGAACTACTTGCATATAAATACGTATAAGCCTATATACTATTGATATTTAAAATATTTTGTACTAATATTTTTTCTATACTGGTTAATAATAATTGATTTTTTACGTTCTGTTATATTTTTATGCTTGGTTAATATAGTTAATGATACTTTCACTTTTTGCGGCTATTTTTGGATAATATTATTTCTGTAGACCATCAGGGATAGTTTTTGTAATGATGTTTTATATTGCGATAGAAATATATATTACTGTTATGTTACCATAATGTTTTCATAGTGTTTACCATAGTCACTCTACAAAAATTTCTAACCCGTTTAAAAATATAATAGATATCTGAAATGTTCGCTACACCTTCCTTCATTAACCCATGGGTGGCAATTAAGTATAACGACTCGTCTCATGAGTTTTATTTGACGCTATGCGCATGCTAGCACTTTAAACCGATTTAATAGCGCAAAAACTAAACATAATCTCGACAGGGCAAGTTAGCAACGTTTAGCTCGGCAGCACTTTATAGGAATTTCTTATCCGAAGTCTTTAATATAAATTTGTATGCCCCGCTAAAAAGCATTCTGGTTTTAAATATGGTATTCGGCGGGTTTCCGAATTTTCTCATCACAAATTCTTAAAATGCGGCCGGGTTTATAATTCAAGGATTGCACGCTATTAACATATCCATTATTACGCTTCCTTCTGCCAATTACAGCCATTTTACAGCCAATATGATCTCGGATCCTTAAGATATTCTCCTACTCAGGACAACCAATACTCGTACCGCACGGGCATCCGTCTAGCTGAATACCGGGTGGAGGAGGGACGGCGTATACGGTCGGACACACGCTGGTCCGCCCATTTCCATCTCGTGCGCCGCACCAAGGACGCTACGTACACGCTGTACGCACGCACCGACGACTGCCGCCGCAAGTGGGTGAAAGCAATCACGGACGCTATGTGAGTGATATTACTGATAATAAGCAACCAAACTTATTAATATAATTGGAGATGGATGAATAGATGTCATGGGATTAGCTCACATCCTAATATTATAGTTGCTGAAATTTATTTTACCTAATAATTCGTGGGTACCACCGTGAGGTCCAGGTAACTATATAGTAGGAAGTAAGATATGAACAAAAGTAGTAAATATAAAACTTTTATCATGTCCAGTGACAATCTGGAGCCGGCGGGGTGCTCGAGCACCAACCACAAGTTCACGCTGCACACCTTCGAGAAGCCCGCCACCTGCCACCACTGCTCTAAGTTCCTCAAGGGCAGGATATTTCAAGTGAGAAGCACTTTTAATATTTTTTTTATTTTAAGGCATCATAGAGTCATTTCACAAATACCTTAAAACTAGTATACATATTTTTATATCCTACCACATTTACGGCAGCTTCAGATTAGTGCCACGAAGTAACGTAATTAAGCGTGAACCAGAATGTGAACGGGTGTGTGCGGGGTTCACGCACGCTTAATGTGGAGGGCAGAACTGGTGCCGTAAATTCACGACATTAATGTGGATCCGTCATTAAACGTAGGTCCTCGCATAAATACTGGTCGAGCTTGAGTTTTAACGTTTTTTGTCAAACTAAACGGTTACTCTTGCGTTATTATTTTGAACGACATTAAAATGTTACGATAAATTTTACAAAAATTTTTAGACTGAACCGAATTTATATTTTGTGTCATTTAGTTGTTTATAAATTTGGAAATTTGTTTAAATGGGATTTGGAGCCTTTTCTGTTTTTTTCCTTATAAGATAACTTTCTACAATATATTAATGACAAAATTCGTCGTCTAGGGCTACCTCTGTCGTGTGTGCGATGCGTGCGCCCACAAGGACTGTATAGCGTTGTCGGGGCGGTGCGGAGGGGGCGTCACGCCTGCCCCGCCCCTCCCCCCGCACAACCACCAACCAGAGAACACGCTGCATTATTATATGTGGTAAGTGTTTCATTACAATTTGTGTCGTCTATAGATTTTGTGCCCGTATCCCTTTCCTGTCACATATGTAGTATCACCAAGAATAATTGTATAGTAGAACTTTTCGACTAATTTAATGTTGCTATAAGTCGATTTCGATGTAGTACGATATGATAAAACGTTAAATTTGTATACTTATATGTCTAACTGATATCAACGCGCGCTTAGTGGTCCAAAAGGATGGACGAAGCAAGGACCCTTTCGTATATTTTATAAAATACTTTTTTAGATATCTCACTACTTGATACTATCTGAAGCTAAAGGAACTGTGTCCTCTCTGGCACCAACGGATCCCTTACTCGAAAATCAGATAAAGATATAGACTATTTTGAGCATATCTAAGTTTTATAATAGTGATTCGCTGTCTTTTTCTGTCATGCGTTTTTTATTACTAAAACCATAAGTAATGTAATATTGTCCGTCTAGGTACGTCGGCGAGATGGGTCGCGAGACGGCGACGGCGCGGCTGGAGCGGCGCGTGGACGGCACGTTCCTGCTGCGTGTGCGCCCGCGCGCCGCTCCGCCCTCCGCGCACGCGCCGCACACAGACACGAACTATGCGCTATCGCTCAAGTACGTACGCAGATATTCCTTTGTCATGTGATCTGATAGGGTAATCCTATTTTATTATTAATGTGACAAATGTTTGTTTGGATGTTTATTTGTCAATCATACCGAGGCTGATCAGATTAAATGCTCTTAAAGAATAAATTGAAACTAAAATAAAAATAGTACCGCCATATGCCTATATATTGGTATTTTTAATATAAATAAGAAGGCAAACGAGCAAGCGGGTTACCTAGTGGAAAACAACTACCGTTGCCCATAGACACTCGCAACATCAGACGAGTTCCAGATACGTAGCCGGCATTTAAAGAACGAATACGCTCTATTTTTAAAGTTTGAAGTCGTATCGGTCTAGAAATACTGCTGGTGAGAGTTAATTTCAGAGTTCATTTACTTATTTACGAAGTCCGACGACTGGCAAATGACGGTGGACTATAAAGCTTCATCTGAATCAATATTTTCTGACCTCGCTTTTAACTTTGCAAATGGCATTTTCAGCGCAAATAAAATCAAATCTTATCATCCACGCTTTTCTAACTTAGATATATTATGTTATAAAAATTGTGCATAATAAATCTGAAATATAATGTAACATGCGCGTGCGCAGGACGGACAACACGGTGAAGCACATGCGCGTGTGCCGCAAGCCGATCGACCAGGTGCCGCACTACTACCTCTCCGAGTCCCGCTTCTTCCGCAGCGTCGTCGAACTCGTCTCATACTACGAGAAGACTAACCTCTCCGAGAACTTTGTCGGGTAAGTATCGTTGAAAGTTCGGTTGTAGTATTGAGTTATTTGAAAGAATGAAAGAGACAAAGGTTGTATTTTTCACTCGCGCATAAATTTTAAGTTTTTTCCACAAGTCGACTTGAAGACAGAAAAAGCCTCTTTTCAAATTTATTTCTGTCTTGCTTTGGAGTTACTTATTAAAATTGTGTTTTTATTGGGAAAAATAAAAAGTGAAGTGGAATTCATTGATTAAATATAGCATTTTACCAATGCAGACTTTGCAGTTTGTCACCTATGGATGTTCTTAGAAACAACTACAGTTAAGGTTTAGACCATGATGGAAAGCTACAAATACAAACGAATCACCAACGATGGCCCATGATCAGCGTCTATTGCACATGATATTATAGCCAGCATCATAACAAAACTAGAAGATGTTAGTTGATTTAATAAAAATATTTAAAAAATTGAATTGCCCTATTAACTATTTTTTCTTCTTTAAAATTTTATCTAGCTATCACAATAAGTTTGATAATATAAATCATTCCTAGTTCCTGAAGCCTTCATAAAGAAAAAAGGTGGGAGTTTTCAATGTTAGTCATCTATTCTTTCACTCGTGTCTTCAATTTTTCATAATCAATCCTCTTCTACAGTCTCAACTCAAGCCTGCGCTGGCCTTTTCGTCGTGTGGTGGCGACGGTGATCCACGACTTTCGGCCGCTGGCGGACGCGCAGCTCGCTCTCCGCCCCGGCGCCAAGGTGCTCGTGCTCAGCAAGGAGGGTGACTCGCGAGGATGGTGGAAGGGACGCTCGCTAGAAAAGGTGAATTTGTCCAGGAAAATTTGGAGGTACACCTCGGAATGAAAAATAGCCTGAACAAAAGTTTCCAACTTATAATAAAACTATTTGAACATCCCAAAACGATTGCGTATCTGTGTCTTATAACAAACGTCATAGATAACCTAATCTCCCTTGTAAAAAGTTACTCTAGTAAAAAGCGCTTTTAGTTTAATACAATGGAGGTTAACACCCTGAAATATTATCACCTTGCTTCAGCATGTGGGCTGTAAGCTTGTATTGCATAGTCAATTTATTTAAAACTAATGTTGTAACGTTTAGAAACGATTTGTTTTTGAAGACAGCTTTTTTTCAATTACCGATGACACCACATTTTAAAATTTAGTAGACTGAACTTCTAGTGCTAAATGTGTTTCTGTAACTTAGATATTTTTAGCGGTAACATTTTTCGCTATAAGAAGACAGTAAGAAAAAGATGTGAATGTGTGTAAAAGAATAAAATTTTTGTTTCGCAGGGTGATAACCGGTCAGGCTACTTCCCGAAGGAGTGTGTGCAGGAGGAGCCAGAGTGTATCGGCGCGCTTGACTGATGTCAGCTTTGCCTCGCCGAGCGCGAGATACACTTCACCCTGCCCCCCGCCCCGCTGCCGGCGCCTACACCCGCGGACGACGCGGACGACCTCGTGTGAGGGGCGTGGCAGAGACCTGACCTACCGCGTACTTGCGGCGTTGCCAGCTCGCGGTGACCACTCCACAGCCCGCACTAATTTTGTGTACGAACGCGCACTTGCTAGCGGTGCTGCCAGCTAGCGGTGATCGCCGGCTGCTACGCCAAGTTCTACTAACATTCGGGTCATCGTGTGATGTCACGTGCGTAAAACGTACAAAACGCGACGCTTAAACAATAAGCTGGCCGCAACCAAAAATCATGACTTGATCTCCTATAAGCTCTCGAAAAATAACGGTAACAATTTTAATGTATACAACAAATTGAAGTGACCCAAAAGCAAAGGACATGACAATATGACGTATGAGTGTTTCGTATAAATATGTGTATGATTAATACAATGTTCGCAGCGAGATCTGCTCACCACCTGATAGTTATAACATCGTGCCTAAACAGTGTTATACAATATTTATGCTTGTAGGATGTGTTAATTAGTGGCATCTAATAAATGTAATATACAAACCTATTGTATTATACAGTGACTAGTCTAGTGACTTATATATTTAGATCTTTGTAATATTGGTGGAGATGATACAAAAGATATCAATTCTTCAGGCTCTACAACAGTTGTTGACTAATTGCTTGTCAATATTCCAGTTATACTTGAAAATTAGTATTCGAAAGCTTAATACTTAACGTGCATTATATTCAAAAGCAGATCTAAAATATTAGCTATCCTTTAATAGTAGCTATTTCTCTCTTGCAAACCCAGTTTTAAACCAGTGAAAAGCATCTACTAATCTTTAAAGACTTTAAGCTTTTAATATTTACTGTTTCTACTTAAATTCTTTGCAGAATTCAAAATTATATCCTATAACATTTAGAATAAACCACAAAATATAAATTGTGGAACATACAGTATAATTATTTACACGAAATAAAAATAAATTAATTTATTTTATTAAATTGATATATCCCATTTAAATACATTTAAAATAAGATTATTTAACGGTCATATCGAATATGCGTCGTTATTTTAATAAAAAGAAACGTCATTTTAAAAAAATATTTTTCAAATCAATATTTTAAAATGAAATGTTTATTTATCTATTTACTAGGAAACCCTGTAGTAGCAAATAATATTTTTTAAATATAAAAAAGAAATGAGATGTATTTTAAACTTTAAAAATTAAGCTCTTGTATGGAACTACTTGCAGATTTAGTTTTATAACTAAATCTCTACTCTTCTCATCTTGTCTTCTAAATTCTTTTCATGATACATTTTTCTTAATAATATATTGTAAAATCCTTAGATAACAATCCTCTAGCCCCCATGTCCCAACAGTAGGCTGAGATATCCCCTTAAACATGAACTTACAAACAGACATTCCTATTTTTTGCTTTAATATAAGAAACAGTGTGCTTCCATATTTATTTAAAAATTATAATTATTGTTAAAAAAAGCTTGTGAAAGTAGCTTTTGTAAGCTACATAAAATAGTACCCGGGCTAACAATAGCTTTTATCTCAACAAATGTCAACTTCAGCTCAGCAATATTTTTATATTGTACGTGTTATTTCTTTGAGATAGTGTGAGTACTGAAATACACAAAAAGGGGAATGGGGGTTTGATGTTTATAACGCACAAGTTCGGTTTTGTCGTGTGATATAATTATTATTGAAATAAAATTATATTAAGAATATAATAATCAAAGCGAAAAAAGGAATTTATTATTGGTAAGTGTTAAAATTGTGTCTTATTGTAAATATGTCATGGTAAGGAATGCATGCAATTGTTATATTAGATTAAAAAATGTATTAAGATATCTACAATTCACTTGCGTAGACTTGCAGATGTTTGTTCGAAAGGATTTATTCAAGGAAGCGTTATTTGGTTCAATGAATGTAATAAGAGACAAAATCTATTTTACGTAAAAATGATACGTATTTAAATTGAATAACTGTTTCGGCGATAACGACAAACGTCGTTTACTATCGTAGCTAGGACAGTAGGCCTTTAAAAATATGGATGTATCCGCACACAATATTAGTTAAATATTACGTAACTGCCAATTACAATAAGTGGTTGACTTGTGTGTGTGAGATGTACGAGTGTGTGTAAGAGTGTGTTATATCCGTATTTTGTAAGGTCCACAAACTAACTACTTCTTTGCCAAATCTCATATTTCATGGAGCGTTAATAATATTGTATGCAATGTGTGTAAATAGTGTAGCTGCTCTATATTGTAAATTGAAAACTTTCATAACATAGTGTGTAATCAGCTTTACAGAGAGTTGTGGATCATTGTTACTTGAAAGATATTTAAAAATACAATTTAACCCCAGGATGTGACCTGGCAGTTGTTATGTATTAAAAGATCTATTAGTCCAAAGTGTCATAGATAGAAGTAAGTAATGAATATGAAATTATATTTGAATTCAATAGGAACGTTTAACACAAAAGTGAATGTCATATTCTATACAGACTTATCTTTATTGTTGGTAAACTGAACAACAGTGAAATGTTTGGAAATGTTAAAGCTGAATAATTAAGTTACTTTTGTATTGCAACGGTAATCAGTTTCAGAAACTTGTATACGTTTCTTTGATAAAATATTATATGGATTATTATTAGTTAGATAAAATGTGCTAATATCAATAATATGCAAAGCTTTAAACATATTTTATGCACAAATGCAATGCCGTGCCAAATATAGTTTCACAAATTTTGTTACTTGGAGTGAAATGATATTGTGCTTTACTTAGATAGGAGCGAGATTTTACTCGTTTGATGTTAAAATTACTTTAAATATAATGAACTTAGTTTCGGGAAATAATTGAAATCCAATAGGCAACTAAAAATGGAGGCTACGTGCTATATACATATGTACTCCACTATAATTAAGTTTATGTTGTACGTTATGTATGTATCTATGTAATGACTCTAGTTTGCTACGACCGACGTCGTTTTTGTATAATTTATTGAGACGCGCGAGCTCGAAACAATTGTTGGTGCTACGGTTATTTAATTTTCTATCAATTTTGGTATTCAACTGTACACTGTACCGTACGTACGCACGAGCGACGTGCACGCTCGTGGACGCAGCCAGGCACATACATTGCGCACGAGCGTACACCGACTCAGCTACATAGTTTTAGTGTATTTTGATATTATTTATGTTCACTTTTGTAAATATACGAAGGCTGCATATCTCATTGTTCAGTAGTTAGGTGTGGGTTCCACAGAAATAAATAGCTGAATTGAAAGTTTCGCTTCTTATTTAAATTCCTTTTTTTTAATTTAATTCTTTTAACTTCTAAAACGAATTAGGTATTTTTGCTAACGTAAGTTACGAAATAAATGAAAACTATTTAATTTGTATTATCTTTATTATGTAAGAGTGAAATATTTACATCAACATAGTAAAATTATCATTTAATTATCTTATCACATTTGATTGAGTATAGGGATCAGATATAGCCTATAGGTGCTCACGTGACTTCTCTCGAACTAGCATTATTTTGTATTTTCTTGGTATTGCAGCCTGATCTTATTCTGAAAGAGTTATGTTCCAAATAAAAATAAATATGTCAAGTGCGTGACATAATACCTTTTTTAATTATATTTAGGGGGCAAGCGAGTAGACGGGCTACCTGATGGAAAGCAACTGCCGTCGCCCATGGACACTCGTGACATCCGAAGAGTAGCAAGTGCGTTGCCGGAATGGTAATAGGGAAAGGGGGATTAGGGAAGTTGGGCCACCGGTAAACTCACTTACTGAACGAAACACAGCACAACGTCGTTTCCCGCCAGTTTTCTGTGATATTATTTGCGAGATTTTAGTCTTACGTCAACCGCTCGCGGGCCGCCGGCAGCGACAGCGAAAAGAATGAAGTATGAGTCCAAGCAGACCGTAAATAAGGGGTTACTAAAATCAGCCTAACGATAAAAGCTTTATATGTGTGGGTTTCTATAAATATGAGTCTATACTACCCGAAATTGTATTCGCATAAGCGTAGACCAATTCCAGTGCTTTAAAACTCACGACTGCAATTCCGGCGCGTATATTCTCAGCCCCAGCTCAAGTCCACTGAGTAATGTCCTAGAAACTATGTTATTGGTTTAACTAAATCACTTCAAGTCGGGCGTGCTGCTGCCGAGGTATGTGCGCAAGTCAGCGACGGTGGAGCGGATGAGTTTGGCGGGTATGGTGGGACGCCGCAGCCTCGTGTAGGCCGCGAACCGGTGGCAGCCGCCGAAGCTGTAGTAGTAGTCGCCCCCCTCCGACCCCTGGATCCACAGCACGTCGATCGGCGGCACCGTGCCCTGTTCCTCCTCCTTCTGCAATAATAGCAGTTTGATAATGTACTCTTATGTTGTCTGGCCATTAAGCGATGAGAAATGAGCACGCAGCACCAGAAAATATAGTAAAAATGTACTGAAGGTAAGTGTTTTACTCGAGGGGAAAGTAGAACGTGAATCTAATTGAAAGTTATTAACCGACTTCCAAAAACGAGGAGGTTAATATGTTCGGCTGTGGATATTTTTTTTTTTTTTTTTTTATGTATGTTC
>JAOTAV010029957.1:0-20345 GCA_026546445.1 Cyclargus thomasi
CGTAGTTTTAAAGATTTGAGCGTTCATAGGGACATACAACATGACACATGACAGAAAAAGCGACTTTATTTTATACTGTACTGTACTGTAGTGATGTAGATCGAGGAATTTCATAAAAAATTTTTTTTAAGAATTAGGGCCAAGCGAGCAGACGGGTCACCTGATGGGAAGCGACTCCCGTTGCCCATGGACACTTGTAACGTTTTCAAGTGCGTTGCCGGGTTTTTTAATGGAGGAATAGGCTACGGAAATAGGGATTGAGGAATAGGGATAAGGGATTAGGGAAGTTGGGCCTCCGGTAAACTCACTGGACGAAAACTATATTGCTTTGGGGGAGCCGGCCCGTTCGTGCCGACGGCAGTGAGCGTCGTATCATGAAGAAAACAGAGCCAGTTGACGGTCCTACATCATTTGGTCGGAATACGTCCACGCCCATATTCCGACCTCAAGGAAAACTGGCGTGAAAAGGCGTTGTGCTGTGTTCCGTCCAGTGAGTGAGTTTACCGGTGGTCCAACTTCCCTAATCCCTTATCCCTATTCCTCAATCCCTATTCCCAGTGCCTATTCCCTCATACGCAATGCACTTGCGACTCTTCGGATGTTGCGATTTTCTATGGGTGACAGCAGTTGCCTTTCATCAGGTAACGCGTCTGCTCGTTTGCCCCCTAAATATCTTTTAAAAAACGCACCATGTAGTGCTGTAGCGCTGTTAATTGGACAAAAATGTGTATATCACGTGGTAACCGTACATTTTGCCGAGATAAAAAGTATTCAATACGTTGCCCAGATTTAATAGCTATTAAACAAAAAAAGATTTATTCAAATCCGTCCAGTAATTCCTGAGATTAGCGCGTACAAACAGATAAACAGACAACTTTTTTCGTCGATATGTGTTCTATTACTGTTCCTTAGCACCCCAACATTGATTATTTTGTGAAAATAATAAATGAACAGACACTACAATTTTAATATATGTATAGATAGACTATAGGACCCGACGTGCGTTGTCCTGCCACGCTTTATATGTGAATCTAAGTCTAATACTATTAAAAGAAACACATAAATGATGTGCTTGTTTGCAAACGGACACATAATTGTATATATATGTATACCTGAAATTATTTTTCAAGGTGGTTTTCGCTTCTTCAAAGTATTTATAATAACTATATAAAGTTGAATAGTTCGTTTGTTTGAACGCGCTAATCTCGGGAAATACCGGATTTTAAAAATTCTTTTTATGTTGGTTAGGTTAGGTTAGGGTTAGGTACATTTATCGAGGAAGGCTATAGGCTATATAACATCACGCTACGACCAATAGGAGCCGAGCAGTAAACAAAAAATGTTGTAAAAACGGAATAATTTATAAAGTTTCAGGCGAGCTTAGTCGCGGGGAACAGTTCGTGAATTATAATAATTTTTTAACCAGTAATAATCGACCGAATATAATGATTATGTACATATATACTGTGTTCTTTTCAATTGTTTTTATTATAACTAGAGGTCGCACTGTGGTCGAAATTCGACCATAAATATTAATGTATTTAAATCCATCGTGTAGAGAAGCTATAAAAATACTTTAATCTATTTTCAATTCAATCATAGACTCCAACTTGGTATAAAGGTCTTGTTACCAGTCCAATTAATTTTATTAAAAAAAAAACAAATTTCAACCATTCAAAAAAGAGTATTTCGTGTATGATTCATATCATCGTGTCATGACAAATTATTATAGTGTGCGTGCTGTAGTGTGCGTAGCGTTTTATTTATTAAAACCATGCAAAATTAAAACATACTTTAAAAATTACATTGGTATTCCACGCTTCTCCTCCTTATCAACTACAACTGGGAGAAATTTCACACTTTTATATCTACGCGTCTTTCGTAAAAAGGGGTACAAAGTTTTCCGCTCGCGTATTAATATATAGATATTATATAGATATTATGTGCTATATTTTGTAGTATTTCCGGCTTTCTACCCAAACGTCCGGCATAAGCCGGCTTTTCTTTCCGGCTCTGCGTGTGACAACCCTAGCAGTGTGCAAACGCTTTAAGGGTCTCAGTACTTATGAGTTGTATAGGGCTTTTAAGAACTTTAGGGCAAGGCCTTTCTACGTACTACGAAGTCACGAAGCGAAATGATGCAGTATGTTTTTTTATGATATTCAGGGGGCAAACGAGCAGACGGGTTACCTGATAGGAAGCAACTGCCGTCGCCCATGGACAATCGCCACATCCGAATAGTCGCAATCGCGTTGCGAAGTCTCGAGCGAGGTGACGTAAAAATTTCTTAAAAAAATTATAAAAAGTCCAACTCACGTACTTGGCCGGTTTTTCTCAGGGTCTCGTAAACAAGGGTAAAAATGGGTCTGTACCCTGTCCGTCTGTCTGTTCGTCTGCCTGGCTCCAGGCCGTATCTCCAGAACTGTTATAGCTGGAGAGGTGAAATTTTCACAGGTTTTACCGATTAAATCTCCCTAAAATACAGCTCATGCTTAAGAGGGAGACAAATCTCTCCTCTCGCTCTCGGGCGCGTGACGTAATAATTTCTTGTATGAAATAAGAATTAACAATTGTACAAGAGCTGGCTCGGAGCCATGTCGCTGCATTCTTGTTAAAGTCTTACAAATGGCCGATTTCGTCGCAGTTTATTTTATTGCTGAAAAATGTATTTTTAGGAATGCACCAGATGGTAAGTTATTGTGGATGAAGAAAGGACAGACGTGCAGACTGCCGAACCTATAAGGGCTTCGTTTTTGGGGTTCCGTGCCCAATGAAAGAAACGGAATCCTATTACTAAACCTTCGACGTCTGTCTGTCTGTCTCCAGGCTGTATCTCTTACTGTTTTTTATTTATGTACACACAGAAGAAATGATAAAACAGAAACATCTTAAAAACTTTAAAATATTTCGTGTACAAAGGCACTTCTTATTCCAAAAATGGAATGTCTTCCAGAAGACCTGTACGATACAGTAGGAATATGTGACTAAGAATACAAAAATTAGTGTGTACGTGTGCACGAGAAATAAACTTATTTATGCTATAGTATAGCTAGAGAGCTGAAATTTTTACAAAACATGTATTTATGTTTTTGCTATTACATCAAAAACTAAAATAAATTTAATAAATAAGAGAGATAATCTCATTCAACAAATATTGCTCGATATCAATAATGACAACAGGCAGGCGCTTGAAATTTTCACAAAGTACTCATTTATAATTTACTAATTTAAATAAAATTAATTATTCAGGTGGACTCAAATACAAAAAAACATTTTTAACTATGTTTGCTTTCTAATATTGTACGGAACGCTTCGTGCGAGAGTTCTACTCGTACTTGGCCGGCTATTAGCTCTCTACGACTACAAAACCCAATGTGCGCAACTCCCACTCACACTTGGCCGGATCCTGATTGCCCAATCAATTTAATACTACTCCCCAATCCTGAGACAGTCTCGAAACATAACTTAGTCGACAACATTTTAACATGTCGGTATAGAAATGAATTTTAACGTCCCCCATAAAGCCGGGCTTCCCATACGTAAGCGTATTTTTATACAGCACTCTAGCTTGCCGTATAAGCTGTACAGTGCTTACAGCTTATAGCTCGAAATGTGCTGAGTCGGAAATCCTTGACATTATAGCTTCAGAGCATATAATGTCACTTTAGACTTTTAGAGCACGAGTTTGTTTTTCGCCACGTAAGTTCTACAGCCGATACATGCTGATCGGAAAGCTGACGACTTGCCGATCAAAGGAGGGAACAAACTATGTGCCGGGTCGCAACGGAATAATCCGCCTCACAAATTGTATGGAGACGGATACGCGTGTCGCACACCTTGACGGGGCGTGCCTGACCTCAGCGAGGCGGAGTTTTGCGCGGCGGACGCGACACGACCCGGTAAGCCTACAACAGTGTGACAGCATTTAATAGATTTATACTTTTTGGTACAAATATAGAAATCTACTAAACGTGGCCACAATTCAGAATTCAGTAGATAATAAAACATTTTAAAAGATAATGAAGACATAAACATTCAATTTTTTTTTGTTTTAAACGCGTGAAATACGTTGATTAATAATGGAAAATTTTTGGTATAAGTTAAAACATGGATTATTTGATTTAAGTAGAAATTGGAGAATATAACAACGTTTTTTTTTGTATATCGAGTCACGAGTAATTTAAAGGTGGTCATACTGATGTACCCGAAGTCCTCATAACCCATAACGCATTTTGCGCTGCGTTAAACTCCGGCCGCGGCCCGCCCCGGCACCGCCCGGCACGTTCCGTCAAAGTGTGCGCGTACCTTAAGGTTGAATATTGGCGGACAGAGCCGAGTATGCCCTATAAACGATCGTGCTTGCGCGTCATCGCCTGTATTCGCCGATTAGCCGTCTGTAACCATGAAATTGTTATTCTCTATTACGTAACGTCGGTAACAACATCATCATATAATGTGACTGTGCGTGTCGGCTGCTTGTGGCTGGTACCGCTTTGTCACACAAGGTCGTAGGTTCGAGCATCGATATTAGCCGGGGAGGCGACAGTGCTATTCTGCCGTCCTCAAGCTCAAAAGCCGTTAACCAACATCTCGTCGATTTTGATATTTTGATGCCATCACGATCAAAAGAAAAAACTCTATCGACGTGTATTACTAACATTTTTCCAGCTTTTATAGTCATCGAGTTAACAAAATTAATATTGTCGTTATATACATACAACTCCTTACATTGCAACGCGCGTTTTTTGCTCATAACTCAAAAAGTTCTTTTTGTAAAAAGCGGCATTTTAGATCGAGGACGGCAGTATTTTTATAGTAACTGGATTGTCACGGAGACGTAGTACGTTTTGTGAATTAGGTAAATGTTAAGAAAAAAAATTATAAAGGCATTTTTTTTATTTTAGCGATGCAGCGGGATGAGGTAGTAAAAAATTGCTTTAAAAGAAAATAAATAAAATATTTTCAATTCAAAATAAGTACTTTAAGTACACTTTCTGAACGCGGAGACTACGGTGCCCACCACTGGTTCGAGAACTAACCCGGTGAGAAGAACCGGCGTAAGAAATTCGCACGGGTCCATCTTTTACCTTTGAAAAACTTGTTTACTTAGCTTGGTTATGAAAATATGAGGCTTTGTTGTAGTATGTTATTACAGGGTTACCTTACATCAAAATGATCAGTGCTTTATATGAAAATATTCTTTGGCGTTTTTTTAACACCCCCCTATCTTAGAAGGTTTCGACGACATTTCGGTACTTAAAAATTAGTTTCTAAGAAACCTAACTAACTAAGAAATCTTTTTTTAATATAGTTATAACCAGAAACGTGTAGAGAACTTAGACTAGATTAATCAGACACGCTCGAGTAAATAAGGAATTTCCCCTCTTAGGCTCCCCTACCATAAATATTATGTTCGCGGCTTTGTAGTAAACGTTACATGTGAACATACATCGCAATATCTGTTGCTCTACCATGAGTTTGAACGTCGATTATCCGAACCTCCATCAAGCGAACGACCGTTTATCCGAAATTCTGTACCTCCCGCGCCTCGAACTCGTGCATGTAATTAACACTCAAATCTCTTCGATTCTCGCTATTAATCTATATACATAAAATAAAACAGTAAAATTGGAGTGTTTGTACATTTAATATTTTTACAAAATAATCAATGTGGCGGTGCTAAGGAACAGTAATAGAACACATATCGACAAAAAAAGTTGTCAGTTTGTACGCGCTGATCTCAGAAACTACAGGACGGGTTTGAATAAATATTATTTTGTTTGATAGCTATTAGGTCTGGGCAACATATTGTATACTTTTAGTCCCGGGGAAGTGTACGGTTCCCGCGTGAGATACAAATTTTTGCACAACGAATTTGCGGGCACCCACTAGTCTCTATAATAATGTTTTGTTTCAAATACCGTAGTGTATTTATTTCTCGACTTACATTTTCCAATAAAGGTATGATAACAAAGAATAATAAGTCTATTTGGCATCTTTTCACCCGTGAATAACTTAATATTTATGGCAATACTGTTCGATCGTAAGACTAAACATTTAGCTTGTTACGATCGAACAGTATTGCCATATATATAAAATTATGGTTCCTGCACTCTTTCGGTTTTTGTACATCAAAAACCGAAAACTCCACTGCAGGAACCGTTGCAATTTAAACGTCAAGTCGTGTATATTTCTAGAATGGCTACTTAAAGCCCTTTATCTTGATATCCTACTCGACCTTAATGGGCGGATAAAAAATTTTAGAACCTCATAATTTTGACTTCGAAATCCACCATTTTGAATTTTAAAAAAGAATTTAACGTACCCAGTGTCACTTGCGCTATCAAGACGAATCTAACGATACGTTAAAATACATCAAGCCGTTTAGGCTGCAGAATGTGGTAAGCAATTATACAGACATACATACATACATACTACCATACTACATATACATACTCTCAAAACATAACCTTCCTTCTGGCGCAGTCGGATAACAAGTCGAACCCCCTAAATTAAAACATTGTTATTCGCTACCCAAAAATCCACAGCATTATGAAATGTAAACAGCTGATCGGATCGGATCGGTAACTAACATTTTGACAGCATTTGGGTTTTGTTTAATATTTCGTGTGTTTTTATAAATCAACTAGCTGACCCGCCAAACGTTGTTTTGCCAAAAAAAATTAGGGTTGTACTTCCCCTTACATTTAGGAGGATGAAAAATAGATGTTGGCCGATTCTCATAGATACCGGATAAGTACAACAAGTTTCATCAAAATCGGTCAAACCGTTTCGGAGGAGTATGGCAACGAAAACTGTGATACGAGAATTTTATACATTAGAAATAAAAATCTTTTTATTCAAAACAAGTACTTTAAGTACACTTTCTGAACGTCGAGACTACGGCGCCTACCGCCGGTTCGGGAACAAACCCGGCGAGAAGAACCGGCGTAACAAACTCGCACGGGTCCATCTTTTATCTAAAAGATGGAAAATAACAATTAAATGTCTTAAAGCTAATGTAAAAAAACAATTATTAAATTATTACTACTTACGTATTTAACATATAGGGCTTTTCACGGCTTTTACTGGATTTTGTTCATAATTTGGTTAATTGGACATCTTATGGCACGGCAGTGGTATCGCCAAGTCGAGCGCGCATTTATAGCAGATTACAGAATGTTTTTGGTCGGATTAAAGTTATAAAATTAACCTCGTGGATTGATAGACAACATTTAATTTTTTCGACGCGGCCCCCCGAAAATCCCACCTTATGAAAAACGATCACCCATCAGTACACCGCCTGATCCGCTAAATCCAACATGGCGGGAGGACGTGGCTGAAATAATTCCCCTCCATTAATCAGGGGGAACACCTGCCTATATCAATATTAATTTTAACCGGATACCAGGTTAGGTGGGCTTAGCGTCTCAGTTGCTTTGGAGGTTAGTGGGTTTGATTACGACAATGAGTGGTGCTTAGTTTTTTTTTTACGAAATTACGAACAAACATTCATGTCAAAAAATCTCAGAACTATTATATTCATACATATACGCAGCAATTATATTTTTCCAAAGAAACCAACCATTGGTTTGACATAACCCGACGAAATAACATAGGTCCCTCATATGCCTATGAATATTGTTCTGATGTGCAATAAAATCTTTGCGTTGCGTCACCTGAGTCCTGATGGAAGGCAACTGCCGTCGCGTCGTCCAGGGGGACAGGGTCACTTGTTTCATCGGTGTTGCCGGCCTTTTGGTTTGGAGGTCCCCTTGGAAACCCGCTCACTCGACGGAAACACAGCGCGAGTTCTGATTCACGCCGGTTTTTTGTGAGGTCGTGTTGGATTATTTATATCCTCCGGCTTATTCGTACCGAATCATGGCCCACGGCAAAAGAGATAGAAATTGAATAAATTATATCACAAATTTCTTAAAATTGAGTCGGTCTTAATTTTTTGGACGTAAAATTACTTAGTGACGTCACACCAACGAGGGGAGAGTCGTAAGCAGGCGGGGGATCATCTTACATACGTAATCGATTGTGTTGTTGGTTTTTGGTTCAAATTCATGTTTAACATTAATAAAACTCACTTGTTACTGGCACTGTTCCCAATATATTTACTGTTATTTATAAGAATTTTATAAACAATACACAACCGGTTTCGAAATATCTGAAGATGATGTATTTCGAAACCGGTCGTGTATTGTTTATAAAATTGTTATAAATAACAGTAAATATAGTGGAAACTGTGCAAGTAACAATTGAGTTTTATTAATGTTGATCGTCATACAGTTACGTCGTGTGACGTACTTTATGGAAGGTCCCGTTAAAACGCACTGCAAACTCACCGTGAATCGACGCCAACATTCATCAACTCAGCCGCCATTTTGTTGTAGAAATCGAGTTTATTCGAGACAGAATATAGACCGTCAGTGACAATACGAAGTCAATAAATGCTGCCGTTCTCGCCGTGTCACAATAGATATAACGAACCAGTAGGCCGACCAATCCATCATACGTATCAACAGGATCGTAGTGCAAGAGGTAAGACTTGGGCGAAAAAAAATTGCGTGTTTTTTTTAAATAAAAACTGAAGTCGATTTATTTCTTCGCTTCTGCCACTTTTTGGAGATTTTATAAAACACTGTCATAAATTATAAACACTTAGCACGCATGACGTCCAACACACCAGTCACGACTCACGACGTACTCGCTAATTATGGTAATCTTCAAATTATATTAAACACTAGCCGTTGCCCGCGACTACGTCCGCGTGAAACTTTATCAATTATTTCGTTTTTACAATATTTTGGAAACAAACTGCCTTCACCCACGTTGTAACATAAATGTTATAAGAACGTTGTTTACCTTCTAATAAGGTATAGGTTAAGGGATAGGGAACGAGGTGTAGGGAGATAGGCCTTCAGTAAACTTAATCACTGCCGTGAAATGTTGCTGTTTCACGCGTGGCGCTGTGTACGAAACCGGCTCGGTGGTACCCGTACCAACTTATCCGTATTCTTAAAGTCGGCCTTCTGGTTAGTTCAGTATATACTGGTATATCCGGTTTTATCGAGATTCACCGGAAAAATCCGGTTCAAACCGACGTAAGTCAATCAATCACACGTAGATAAATGCCCAGTTTCTGACGTTTTCAACGACGGAAAAAGGGAAACGTTACAAGTTTAATTTTTATGAAAATCAGGGGGCAAGCAAACAGACGGTTCATCTGTTGGAGGACGTCGTCGCTTATGGACACTCGTGACATTTGAAGAGTCGCAAGTGCGTTGCCAGCCTTTATGGGAATGGGAATACGGGATTAGGGAAGTTGGGCCACCGGTACCAACTCACTCACTGAACGAAACGCAGCACAACGCCGTTTCGCGCCAGTTTTTTGTGAGGCCGTGGAATCACTCCGTTCGAGGCGTTCCATACGCGCCGAAGCACGGCTCTCCCATGGCATCGAGGGCGAATGCAAAACTAGTATCGATTAACACCGCTCTGATGGAAACAACGTATTTCGAAGCCACGACCCGCGCTCGTCCACTGAGCTATAGGATCCTAACTTCCTTAATAAATCAAAATAATCCCGGTCGGCGAAGTAGGAACTCCTGTAATCCCTCGGCGCCATTGTCAAAAAATGCATTGATGACATTTATATAAGTACAAAGGAAACTCTGGACCTTTTTAACAATTCATTTTCCCATTGTTCGTCCTTAAGAAGCATTTATTGCCAAGTCGAAGTCTCGGGGAGACGGAATTAAAAACATCCTGAGCGGGATGACTTTCGAAAAACCGGCCAAGTACGAGTTGAACTCGCGCTCGAAGGGTTCCGGTACGGTAAGAGGAAGAAATTGTAAAAACTCGCTCCGAAAGTTGAACGGTTTGAAAGACACGTCATGCTAGCGATAGCGCGGAGTAGAGATACTGCAGTGCCATCTAGTGTCGAAAAGGAAAAAAAAACAGGCAAAAAAATGATTGTTGTATGAGAGATACTGCGCCACGCTGCTGACGTTAGCGCGCCTAATTTATCGATCTAATAGTAAAGGTGGTTCTATTACAACAAATAGATTTTCTCCTATTTCGATTCCTTAATAATAGATCGAAAAATTCGGTGTTCTTATCGTCAGCGGCGTGGCGTAGTGGCTAGGGCGCCTAATTAAGTTCGCAGTCGCCTGGGTTCAAATCTCATCGCTTAATATTCGTTTGATGACTTACTTTTATAAATTTTAAACTTTTTTATAAATTTAAAACTTTCAGTTATACGTTTCCCCAATTTTTGCTCTGTACTTGTACGGAACCCTCCTTGTGCGTGTTCAACTCGCACTTGGTCTACTTTTTAATTACAGATGACCTACGTGTTAGAGTTTTAAACATGAATTATGAAAATCGGTTTAGCCGAAAATTTTGTTTGGAGGTGAAAGTAGAACAAGAAAAGGTCCTTTCCCGGGATCGAGTCCCCGTTACTCTATACCCAGGAAAATTGATTGAGTGTTTAAAGAGGCAATAGACAGACAGACATTTGTTATATTAGTATGGATCACAATTTTTATTTATATTATTAATGATGGATGAAGCAGTTATGCCAACATGCATGTGCTAACTGCCATACGTGACAGACTGATACGGGCAGTTTTTCAAGTCAGGACAGTAAGCTTGTATACACGTAGCTAGTAGTCTGGCTACGTGTATACAACTAGCTTCATTTAAAAGTCAGTAATCTAAACAGGCTAGTTGCCCTTATGAATTATAAAATAAAACAGTATAATAAAATGATAGTTTGATTAAATAGCTAAATACATTGATTTTCGCTCATATAATTACGATATCGAAATAAAAATTCTGAAAGGGATTTTCAAAATTAAAGACTAATTTTCAAAACATATTTTGAATTTAATGAGTGTAAAGAAAAGAAAAGTAAAAATAAAAGATGTCGTTTCTTTTGCGATTAGTGACGTCACATACATCCCATCTTGGCGGATAGTTTTCGCGGCATTTAAAATTACGTTTTTAAATTTGTTTTACGACTGTTTAGCGATGATATTTTGAGAAAATCAAATAATCACTGAAGATGGAAAAATGTTAGAAATAAGTTGACCTACTTTTGTCTCAAATACCCTATTCAAATGATTATCTTGCTTCTCTGACTTGAAAAACTGGCCTCGTGCCTCCCGGGTATATAGGCAAAACAACGTCTGTCGGCCGATACTTTGCCGAAACACAGGGAATTACCTTCAGGGAGTTTTGCGTTAAGTTTTCCGCGCACTCCGTATTTAATTAGGGAAAGTTAGTGAGTGCTAATGAGCCAGCGTGTGCTTGTTGGAAGTTCGCGAGTAATGGGAAGCTTAGGCCGGTCACACACTCGCGGAATTTTTCCGCACTGAAAGTTTTTGGTGTATAAAAATCTTGAACGGAACCCTACTGTTTATTATGGTCTACACATATATTTAGATATAAATTCATTAAATAAAACGCTGGTTAACTCTAATATGTATAATTCTTTTGTGCGTATGTTTGTCACTGGGAGGACCCCAACGATTTTGATGCAATTCTTTGTAGGTATTTAAGGGGACTTGAGAATAATAGTTATAATATAATAATATCTATAGACGCTTTACACCACGTCAGTCTGGCCCCGTGGAGACTTGCGTTACCGGTACCAGACAACGGAAATGTATGTTATACTTGTATACTATACAATACATGTATCTAATTGATTTTTTTTATACGATACACATCCAAGACCCAGCAACATAAAAAAACTCTTTGCTCCGTCGGCGGGTTTCGAACCTGCGACTTTATGAGGGAATAGGGATTTTTTTTCCTATTTATTTATCAATAAAAAATTGCAAAATACAGATTGTTCGGCGCAATATAAACTTTTGCAAGTTTTACCGTGCGCCGTTTAGTCGTTGTTTCACATTACAGAATGTGCACTAACATTGTGTGGATGTCGAGTCGTGTCAGACCCAGCTGACAGATCACGACTTGCATGGAACATATTCCGACCGAACGACGTAGTCGACTGGCTCTGTTTCAGTTTTCCACATGGTATGATGGTACATTGCACTATACTTAACCATTCGGTCACAGTCATTCATATTTCTACCTTTTAATGTTACACTAGTTGTGCCCCGCGGCGCTACCGGTGGCTTAGTCCAGATTAAAAAGTACCCCATGTGTTAATCCAAGATAACAGCTAGCTCCATGCCGAATTTCACATTTATAATATTAGTAAGAAGATAAGATAATAGACGTTTGCGTAGTTCAATTAGTAAATCCAGGCAGTTGAGTCAAAGTTAATACGAGTACGACTGCAAATGATTCATGTTTCTCCATAAAAATTAATTGTAAATCAAATATTTATATATATATATATATATAAATATAAATAAAATAAAATTCATAGTTCTACTAAAATCCGTACAATCTTGAAATCCCAACGCGATAACAAGCCACATCACTATTATATTCTGTATTAACCGCCGTCTGCCGCTGCAAACTGGCTTAAACCGGTATCAACCGGCGCTAAGCGGTCCCGGTAAACGGTTCGCTTCGCAAACCGGTTCTGACCGGCGCAAACCAATCCATCCCGGTATTATTCGTCGGATTGCATTCTCGCGTACACCGGCTAGTGAATTTAATAAGTCGCGAATTACGTGACCCCCCGTAGGGAATGCGGTTCTGTAGTTATTTATTCATAACTAGTTGGTGCCGGTACTTGTATATCACGTGGGAACTATATATTTTCCCGGAATGAAAAGTTAACCTATATGTTGCCCAGACCTAATAGCTATAAACAAAAAAAGATTTATTCAAATCCGTCCAGTAGTTCCTGAGATTAACGCGTATAAGCAGACAACTTTTTTTTTGTCGGTATGTATTCTATTACAGTTCCTTAGCACCCATTTAATGTACAGACACTCCAATTTTACTGTTTTATTGTATGTATAGAAAGATACAGTAACGTTGAAGCAATTTGGCTGACTGGGACGTAACAAAAATGTATTTGACGTGTTAGTTCGATTAGCTATACTGCCTTTCTAGCTTAAATGTCACTAACTAACATCTGATCGATTTTGCCATTTTGATGCCATCATAATAAAAAAAAGACGCTTATTACCAAAAATTTTGTAACTTTTATAGTCATCGAGTTATCAAAATTAATATTACCGTTATGAAGTACCCTTAGAGTAATAAGTACTTTCTACGTAACGGCATTTTAGCTCGAGGGCGGCTGTATTAATGCTCAATTGATAAACTATCATATTTAAATCTTAAAATGTATAAATTCTTGTGTACGTCACTGAACCCAAGCGACTGGATCGATAGTGATGGAATTTTTCGTAGGTATTCAAGGGTATTCGGGAGTTGTTAAGATTTAGAATTCGGTCTCTGCTGTACTGCGCTGTAACGCCAACTGCCAAAAAAGTTCGCACTTTATTCGCCAGACGGCGTTGTAATGACTACATTTTTTTTTACGCATTTGTTATTTATTTATTTACTAGAGGTCACCCTGTGTTCGAAACTCGATCACAAATTTTTAAATCCATTATGCGGAGGAGCTATAAAAAAACTTTAATGTATTCTCAATTTAATTACACACTTTAATTTGGCACAAAGGTGTCGTTACCAGGTCATTAATTTTATTTTAAAAAATCAGACTTCAACCATAAAAAAAGCAGAATTTCGTGTGTGATTATCGTGTCCTGTCAAAATATTTTAGTGTGCGTGTTGGAGTGTGCGTGGCATTTTATTTATTAAAAATGTCCAAGATTCGAGCATGTTTAAAAATAATATGGATATTCTACGCTTCTCCTCCATACTGTGGCGTAACTACAAAGTGGTAAGCCGGCAAAATGCCACGGGCCCCCAGCCGAAAGGGGTCCCCCTAGACAAGTGGCAAGCATTTTTTACAATAATCGCTTGACGTGTTTTTGTATTGGATTGACATTGTGGAACGTAAACTAATTTGCCACGGGCCTCGAACGGTATAGTTACGCCACTGCCTCCATATCAAGTATAACAGGGAGAAGTTTTAATGCTATTACATCTACGCCCAAAAGGAAAAGAATTTTAGACACTAACAACAACAAGACCATTTAATATGTAACAAATTTCTTGTAAACAAAGATTTGATTGATTGATTTACGCATCTTCCGTAAAAAGGGGTACAAAGTTTCCCGCTCGCGTATTAATATAAAGATAACTGTGCGAAGCCGGCGTCTTATATAACATCAAAGTGGGAGTCTTACTTAAGCCCGATCCTCGAGTTTAGTTATTTTTGACGTTGGAACGGTAAAATCGAGTTAAGCTATAAGTTGTCAGTTAAGTTGGCTTGAATGCCCCCCCTCCCTCCCGCGTCTCCCGCACCCCGCCAACGTGTAGACGTCTGAGTTTAGTACAAGGGGACCTTAAAAATTCATAATAGCAATATTGCAAAAGAATTGCCCCACAATACGTTTTAGTACACTTTGTTAAAAAAATCAAATAGTTTTGATAAAAAAGTTACTTCAAAATCAATCAATTAAAAGTAGTTATCAACAAGAAAAATTACACAATGGATCGCTGTTAGCAATATTGCGAAGTGACCTTTTCAGGGTGGCAGATAATATTATTATATTTAATTTATCAAACATTTTTTTGCAATGGGTATTTAGTTGAGTGAAATATTAAATTTAATTAATTTACAGGCAGTAATTGAGCAATTTATGAAGAATCTTGTTATCGAACCAGCAACTTATGATTACTTAACTCGCCTAAGTTTGAACGTCACTAAATACTACTTTACAGTTAGCTGAACGTTTCCTTAACTCGCTACTGTACTAAATGTAAACCGGGCCTTAGACTGAGAGTAACATGCTAGTCCAAATAGACCTGTATTGGCCGTTTATTCAGAGGAAACCGCTTTTGAATATGATGATACCCTGGTCCCTATTGTGGCTTCTGATTTAGCGTGCCTGATATCCTGACACAGATTAGGCTTCTGAATTATTGACCCACGTACGGAGTAAGCCTTAAGGTCAATTTACTTTATTCCAATACTGGGTAGTGTCAAAAGACGGTGGAATGCACTAAAACGATTATTACAAAAACCCAATGTACATGAGGTGTATCTCTGTATCTATATCACATGAACCGGAACGAAAAGTAATTTTATGACTGGACACCCCTTTACAGTGTCAACACTTCTTTTATTATCTACAGCCTTTTTTTTTAATATTTCATTCTTTTTAATTCATTATGGGTATATACCCAGGCATATGCCTGAAATGAAGACTTTTTATTTATTATTATTTTATTATTTAAAACATTTGCAGAAAGGAATTGGGTTGATATTAATACGCGAGCGGCAAACTTTGTATCCCTTTTTACGAAAGACGCTTGGATGTAAAAGCATGGAATTTCTCCCAGTTGTAGGATATGAAGGAGGAACGTGGAATATCATCTTAAAATGTATATATAAAACCGATATATGTAATAAATACTTAACATTTCGATAAATTCTCATTTCATTGTTTAATGTCAAACATTTGCTAATCCAATCCTGCCAAATACTGAAGTATTCATGTGTGCGTTCAGAAATTTATTTTGTGTAAAATGTCTCGAAAGTTCATTAACTGTTATATTTGTTTGTTTTAGACATTAATTTGTGTAAATTATTTATTATGTAATTATTTCATTCCGAAAGAAATACCTAAGATTTTTTTACAGGTTAACAAATGTGTGTCTATGATTTTTCTTGACCGGGTATTGTCTATGTGTTGAAAGTTTTGTGCGAGTGCAGAAACGAGAAATCGTCGAGCTTATTGTACAAACGAACAGAGGAATAATCTTCGAAGTGCAAGAAGATCATTCACTGTTAGGCGGCACGAAGTCCGCCGGGTCAGCTCGTACATCAATAAAATTAAATACTTTGAACTAAATTTAGCAATACAACCTCCTATCTTTTTTTACAAATTACTCAGATTTGCTAACATTTTTTTTTTGATAATTTTTATAAAATGGATGTTTTTTTTAATCTGGGTTGTAGATACGTATCTGGTTAGTCCAAAAATGAAAATATACGTTTTTTTTTTTAAATCAGGGCTTACTAGGTTTTGAATTTGAGTAGCCGACTTGCCCTCGCGGAATCGTCCGATTCATCCGGACCGTTAGCAGTCGAATTAAAAGAGAAGATGACTTTAATTCGTCGGTTTCGGTTCGCGTTGACCATTAACCACTAACGATACATTCCCCCTCGGGAACCGAACCGAGGATATACTCGGAATACAGATGTTTCCTCATCTCGGGCCTAAATAAATGTGTAATTAGAGGACTGCTTACTCAGAGGTCGCCATTAGTTTGTATACACAGTTCGGACTTAACCGACTACAAAGACGAGATAATGTATAATGCTAAATTGAAAGAGACCTAGTTGACGGACCCGCGTCGTCTATATCTGTTTCAACTTCTCTGATTTGTCCACCGCACGCGGTCACTGTCAACGAGAAGGTCCGATTAAAATGCCACTATATGGCAGAGATTTTAAGTTTCACTTTGCTCTACGTCACTTCAGAGCAGTCACGACACGAGCGCTAGCGGAATATCTATATAAAATGAAACCTGTAGCCTAGATCATAAGGTGGCTCTTTTTGGGTCCAAAATAATCTCGTTAAAGGTGCGTGACGTGCGGTGGACAAACGGCCATAAAGTGTGGCTCATAAAATGCAATTTCTTATCGTGTTCGCGTACTGCTAGGGTCGGAATGCTGAAAGACAAGCTAAACTCACCTGCGTAATACTCCAGTATCTGTCCAGCGAGATGAGGCACAGGTTCATGATGGACGCCGTGCACAGCAGCACGTCCATGGCCGAATGTATCTCGCACCACCAGAACCCGAATATCCAGTACCCCATCAGCTCGTTAGCCAGCGAGAACGGCATAATCACCAGCCCCAGAAAGAAGTCCGACACTGCCAGCGACGCGATAAACCAATTCTGGATGTTCTTAAGCGATTTCTCCGTGACTATCGCTATTATCACCAGCATATTGCCCACCACCACCATTATCATCAGCACCGTCACCACCACGGAGGCGATGATGATGTGAGCCGGCGAATACCCGCTGGGGTACCACGTCTTGAACACTACACCTATCGTCGTATCGTTGATGGTGAAATTGCCGTCGGTGGCGTTCGTTCTCAGCGCCAGAAACTCCTCGTGGCTCAGATACGTCGGCACCAGCAGCGTGGTGTTGAGGGTGCCGTTGTACGGCGTCATCGTGGTCTTCGTACCGTTTGCCATTTCTAATTGGACCCTTAAATAACTAACCTAGCAAATGAACCGCAAAACAAACAAACGAACACACAACACACACAAAAAAGCTGAAGCGTTATGTTGTCGTCATCGTGCATTCTTGCGTCTGTCCCAGAACCGCTCTCGGCGCGCGAACATTTTCACATTGTCCGTCTATTTGTCCGCCATGTTGAAATGTGTCATGAATCGTGTAATGTCTCTCTTCCGTTATTACCTGCAACAGAATTAGTGTTATTAGATGATGACAGTTCACTTTCGACTACGAGGTTTTGTCACAGGTTAGTTCAGAGAGAGGTTTTGTCACAAGATAGTTTACCCGGAATACTTTTAAATTCTAGATAAGTCGATTTTCCGACATCACATCCGAACTTGTAAATAACATGTTTCCAACGCGGGAATCGTACCCGTCGTGGGTTGTCCCGCTCTGGGTGAAAAGCAGAGGCTGTATACCACTGGGCCACGGAGGTGATTGATTGGATTGGACGTCACCAAGAAGCAGTGGCGGCATTAGTCACGAGGTCAATGTCGGTAGAGAATGAAACCTAAAGAGGCATTTCATTTTATTTTTGTAGTTCGTTGTGCGTGTCGCGAAGATTGGAAGGGCATCTTAAAAGCACACAGGTGTGCGAAAACGCTTCTGAGATGTAAGTTATAACATGGCACCTAGGGCTGCCATCCGTTCGGGTTTTCCCGGTTTTGTGCTAGTTTTTGTATCTGGAGAGCGTCCGGGTAAAGCCCGGACACTTTTTTGTCAGGGTTTCTCCTGGCGGGAAATCCCGGGGTTTTGGGGGATAAGGCCGTTTGTCCACTGCACCCCGACACCGTCGATGAGAATATTTCGGCTTCATAAAATGCTACTTTGTGACGGAGGAGCAGCGACAACATGTTCGCTAGACTAATGTCAGTGCAAAATGAAAGCCAGATGGTCCAGACCCCAAAATAATCTCGCTGACGTGTATAGTGTGCATATGTAGTAAGTGATGTATAAACGGCCGTAGGTTCTGGGTCGGTGTTGCTGTCGATGGCAGCCCTAGAGACGCCATCTTGAAAATTTAATATTCATCACAAGTGAACATCGCTAGCGAGCGGTCAACTTGTAAAAAGTGCATTAATAAATAAACATGAACTAACACACATCCTCACATACAAACTTTTACAATATCGCAGCAAATGCGAAACATTTTGGTAGTCAGCAGTTGTTTTACAGTCCCACTCAATAATACACCCTATCCCAAACGTGTCAGGGTACATTTTCGCGTGTGCAAAACTTATTTTCACTTTTCGTTACATCCGTTGGAAAATATACTTTGTTGCGGCAGATTAGAGTGTATTTTCGCATGAGTGTTGAACTAAAGTTTTCAGAACAAAATTTGTTATAGGAAATATTTGTATAGTGAAAATAATATGTTTCGCAGCTGAATTTATATAGCTCTTTTGATTTGCTAGTATAAACTCATTTTGTTTTAAGCTTCGGAAACCAAAAAGATGAAATTGGTACATTTGGATCATAAACAAGCAAAATGTAGAAAAACAAAAAAGGCCGACTGCGTAAAAACATCTTATCTTTTTTTTTTTAATTTGAAAATTAATACAGCAAGTTGTTTGTTAATTTTATTTGTGTCTTGTGTGAATTGAAAATAAATTATTCTTTCTTTCTTCCTTCTTTCATGTAATTAAAATTTTAGAGTGGCTAATTAAAGTCCTTCATTTTCATACCCTACTCGAAATCGGAAAAAAAATCTGGAACATCACAGTTGAAGACATAAGTGGAAGAAGCAGACAACTAGCATTTAGCAATCAATCATCCCAACACAAATCTTGTAACTTACCTATTTCATTATCCAGCTAGCGTACCTAGTTACACATCAAACACACAATATTTTAATTTCAAGTAATTTTCCGGGTCTTAATTAAGGCAAAAATCCGATTTTTTTTTAAATGTTAGATATCTGCTTCTTCCACTTATGTCTTTTATTTTTATTATTCCTAAATTCGCTATTTTGATTTTTTTTTTCATTTTTAATGTGACCATCACTCACGTTCCTAAGACGAATAATAAAGACACCTTACAACTTAAAATCCGTCAATTCGTTCAGGACATAGCCGGAAAAATATTAATATACATACAAACATAAAAAAATCGGTTCACAAACGACAGAGTAATGGTTGAATATACATAAAAAATCAGCCAGAACCAAAGATATACCTCCTCGTTTTTGGAATCCGGTTAAAAAATATTAGGGCGGATACAGAAAGGATAGCGATCGGTCGTCAGTGTGTTCGGCCCTTACCTCGCACGTGACGACCAATCAAACGGGAATCAAAGAAAAAGTCTTTGTCCTAATATCGATATTGATAAATCGTCTTTTTACGGAATCCCGGGGTTTTTTTTGCCGGGACTACGGGAACTTCGCGGGACTCTATAAATCATATATTATGTTAACGATTCATAACAGTTTGTTACTGAGGGTAGAGTTTTGCGTGATTTCCTACAGTATTTTGTCCACGATTTAAAATTTTACTAGGGGTCGCCCTGTGGTCGAAATTCAAACCACAAATATTTAAATCCATCGTTTAGAAGGGCAAAAAAAAACTAAAATCTATCGTCAATTCAATGACAGACTTCAATTTGGCATTAAGGGCTCATTGCGAAATACCAGGCCATAATAATTTTATTATTTATTAGAAAAAAATCTCGTGTATGATTATCGTGTCATGTCAAAATATTGTAATGCGCGAGTTGTTGATCTCTTGTTTACACGTATTGAGTGATAAATAAATAATAAATATTCTTTATTGTGCACACACAGATTGACAATTTTACAAATATCTTTAAAACACAAGTATAACACAATGGCGGTCTTATTACTAATTAGTAATTTCTTCCAGGCAACAAGGTAGAGACATTATTAATTTATAATAATATCAGTAGATAGGTAGGTAACTGAATTTTTTTTTTTAATTAAAAAATAAGGTACATCTATAGGCTTTTCGCCCATATCCTTTGTTTGTACTCCTTATGTTAGGTTTTTTGTACCTAGG
>JAOTAV010029968.1:0-20344 GCA_026546445.1 Cyclargus thomasi
CAAGGCAATTGTTGGCCGTATATTGAATTGCCTGGAACCATGCAGGTTTGTAATGGTTATAATAGCCCCCCTGGTGACCCTTGTGACAAACAGGGCAACCTAGCTAGGGCATCAGTCTCCTGCTATATTATTTTGTAACTTTTATTTGATGTGTAAAAATTGTAATGTGGGAGAAGACAACGAAGATTTTGTATTTGAATTGAATTGAATTGTCAGAAAGCTAGAGTAATTGAGTCATTGCTACTAGAGCAGAGGTCCTATTCGAACGAGGCTACTCGAGACCAGACATTTCCGATAAAAAAAAATAAGCTCATCTCAACCCAGACATTAATATTCGTCATGCAAATGCCAACCCTTGGCTGTATTCCAGACCCAACCTCTCAGTTAAGTAGTCGCCACTTATCCACTACGCTAAAGAGCCCGTAAACGTCCATAGAATTGATATCGAGGAAAATGTTACGTAAAAACATTTGTGACAGCACAAATACGGAGGTAAACATGTTTTATTACTGGAATGACGGAGATTCTCAGTTGATGTTGTTTTCTTGACTAATGCCTGCTTGCTGTGGCTCGAGACCATCCATAAAGTATTACGGAATAGGGGCGGGGGGTCGACCTAGTTTGACATATTGTGACAAGAGATGGGGGTCGTGTGTTTTGTGACGTCACATTACAAAATCATTTTCGAAATTTTAAATATCGAGGTGGTTTACATTTTTGGATGTAAAATTGCAAATTTGTTATATTACACTAGGGAGGGTAGGGGAGGGGTCTCAGAAATGTGACCCCAGCTTCTCTGTCATACCCCATATGTTTTACCCCCTTTCTAATAAGATGGCAACACCAGTCCATTTGTCGTACTTATATAAATACATAGGTCAACATCTATAAATATATTTTTATTCGTAACTCTGTAAATGGTTACACCGTTGACTATTCTCACCTCAACTATTGGAAGTAATTGTGACAATTAGTGTAAGGTGATCTCATCGTGGCAGGCCTAAATTGTAGAGTCGACTCAAGTCGCCTACACTTGTATCAGATGTCGTCGTCAGTGTTGTTAGATGTATTCCTAGAGAATAGTTGGTGCCCGCAACGTCGTTGCGCAAAAATTTGTGTATCACGCGGGAACCGTACATTTTCCCGGGATAAAAAGTAGCCTATATGTCGCCCAGACCTATAGCTATGAAATAAAAAAAGATTTATTCAAATCCGTCCAGAAGTTCCTGAGATTAGCGCGTACTAACAGACAGACAACTTTTTTTGTCGATATGTGTTCCATTACTGTTCCTTAATTCTATTACCCCCACATTGATTATTTTGTAAAAATATTAAATGTACAGAGTACAGACACTCCAATGTCTTTGTTTTATTATATGTATAGAAAAGGCAAGCAATACCGCTTTTCATAAATTGGCTTCTCTCACTTCTACATTAGCCCAGAATGGTCAAAAAATGCCCCAGATAAACTAGGCTAGTTTTCGAGCTACGATAGCAAGCTATTTCTTTTGTCATAGCAAGCTGACTCGGCTTGTAACATGCTTGTTCTATTTACATGTTTATTTTTATAGCTTAAAAGCGAGGCTAGTTTTGGCTTCACGAAGTCCAGACTGCTAGCTTACTGACACTAGCTTGCAATCCCAGCTTCAAAAATAGAGGAGATTCTGACTTAGCTGAGAGAATCGTTATGATTGTGGTAGTGTTATCTAATATATAAAATTCTCGTGTCACAGTTTTCGCCGCCATACTCCTCCGAAACAGCTTGACCGATTTTGATGAAATTTTTTGTACTAATCCGGTTTCTATGAGAATCGGCCAACATCTATTTTTCATCCCCCTAAAAATTAGGGGTATGTACTACCACTTTTTACTTTCTTTTGGGTCAGCTAGTATTAATATATAATTCTTGTGTGCGTGTGACTTCCTCCCAAACGACTTGACCGATTTTAATGATTTTTTGTGTATGTTTTGAAAACGGTTGAGTTTCAAACCAAGACCGGCAAGATGTCTGTTGTCTGCGGATTCGTTAGTTTTCTTATAATTATTTGCTCTTGAAAAAGATGTGCTGATATTAACAAGTTGTTACAAACTTTTCTACCAAGCGTTAAATCGTCCCGGTGATTTCATCATACTCTTAACCGGTGATTGTAACTGGTTTATTGTAGGTTTTTTTTTATCGTTTTAACATTGATTTGCTACGATGGCCGCTCTTAACGGATTTGCTTGATCGGATGAATTGGTTTATTGTATCTCATTGTGTCGGTGATTCATTCACGTATCGCATGTTTGAATGCTTTCATGTGAAATAAAGACTAGTTTCGCCCCGCGGTGTTACCCGCGTTATAAGAGCGATTTTTTTAAAATAAAGGATTGACTTTTAAAACATCTTTTAAATATAATGAATGTAATGAAAAGAGAAGTAAAAATTAAAGTAGTTGTTTCTTTTGAGATTAGTGACGTCACATACATCCCATCATGGCGGACAGCGTTTTCGAGGGCATTCAAAGTTACATGAATGTTAAAGATGTTTAGCAAGGTTATTTTAAGGAAATTAAAAAAAATATTGAAATGTGGCTAAGTTAGAAATAAATTGACCTACTTTTGCGAAAAGTGTCGAATACCCTATTGAGTCAATCTGCGTCGATCATGGACAATGTTATGTTCTTTTAAAGTATGTAATCTTATCCCAGCCGTAGTATTGTAATATCGGATGTACAGTTAATCTGTCTACGAGTGATAAAAATTCCCTTCACATTAAACACTTTCAACCCATAATTGTCACTATAACCTGTTTGACTATAGATTTGTGTATAACTTAACACCGTCTCGTAATGTATAATTAATTAACGCCCATTCTTTTACTTTACCGGTTTAATCGGTACAAAGTGATTATATCTGAGGAACAGTTAGCGGCGCACAGATAAGGTCTGTGCGCGAGGCCACGCTCTGTCGCGTCGCGTTGCGTTGCGTTGTCACAGCGCGTTTATACGCACATAATATGCTAAATTGATATGATTTGTCGTCGATTTTGATGTTTTGCGGACTTTTGTTAGGACAACATAAATATAGTTGGAGTGAATTATGCTATCTCGGGCGAACTACTTGGGCACAGTAGTCTCATAACAGAGAAAATATGTAGATATGGCAAAAAATATTGCAGAATAAAATAATCTTGAATCTGTGTGTTACATAGCAATTATATTAAGACTTGTGTCTCAATAAGCATAAGCCATTTTTTTGTTCGTTGCCGGAAAGCTGTGAGTGATTTACAATGCGTTATCCCGTTTCTTTGACGCGACGCGTCTGAGCATTGTGGCCTCGCTGTAAACTGCATTTCAACGTCAAAATAATAAACGATCCCAGCTATCGGGCGATCGCTAATTCTTCATCTATTTATGTTTAGCTTCTGGTCATTAGACGAGAACAATTTGGAGTCTCGCGTCTCGAATAACTCTGATGCCTTTAGTTAATGGTTGTGGTTATTAGTTGACGAAACGTGGGTTGGGAGCACGCGTTGTCGCTTTTTAGAATACGGCTTTATAGAATATTTTAACCCGGTTAATTTATTGCCTCATTTCCTGTAAGGTATCATCCATAAAGTACGTTACGCGAATTTCGTGATTTTAACACATACCGTTCTAATGGTTACTTGTATTAAACAGCAAAAATTAACAGTTATACTTAAATACAGCAATGACAAACGAGGTCAATTGTGTAGACGGCGTACTCGCATCTGTCCGCCGATATTTGTCTGTATTCGCCTTTGATCGGCGAGTTCACAAACTACTGCGGGGCCGATAATGTTGAGTTTGGACAAGAGTTTGTATTGTTTGTACTGTCCATTTTAATTTGTTAAATTGACGTAAACTTAAATAATTATTGAATCAATAATATATTAATACGCGAGCGGAAAACTTTGTACCCCCTTTTTACGAAAGACGCGTAGATGTAAAATCATGAAATTACTCCCAGTTATAGTTGATATGGAGGAGGAGCGTGGAATACCAATATTATTTTAAAGTATCCTTTAATTTTGCAAATATTTAATAAATATAACGCTACGCACACACCAATATTTTTACACGACACGATAATCATACGCGAAATATTCTTTTGTTTATGGTCTGGAAGTCTGTGTTATTTTTAATAAAATTTAACGGCCTGGTTACGAGACCTTTATGTCAAATTGAAATCTGTAATAGAGTTTAGAATAGAAAAAGCTCCTCTACAGTCTACACGATGGATTTGAATATTTATGGTCGATTTTCGACCGCAGGGAGGACCTCTAGTCGTTTATAATACCCATAAGTATTATTAAATGTGCTAGTTATGTTGAAAATATACACAAAGTATAGTTGACGAGTGTCGGCCACTTGTATAGTAACAACACAATTAGCACGTTATTCCATTGTTTTAATTATTACTGTGCCCGCATCGATGGGATTTTTGTTGATATTCGTTATCTAATTGTAGAGCCTTGACAATTGTACGGGCTATGCTCTAGAGTCTAGAAGGTCATTTGTAGCTTACATCTTATTAAAGATGAAAATTTTGTATTTTTGTACCTATGTTTGTTATGAATAAACTGTCGAAGTACTGAAGCAATTTCAATAATTGAAGACATAAGTGAAAGAAGCAGATAACTTAAAGTATAATAGTAAAATAATGTCGGTTTGATGTGTAGCAGGGTACACTAACTAGATAATGAAATAGGTAAGTTACACGATTTGTCACAATTTTATGGGAAAAGTTAGTTGGACAACTAACATTTTTTCCACTTATGTCTTCGATTCTTTCACCGTTAGATTGCTATAACACAGAGAGATATTAATAATTATAACTGAAAATCGACCAAGTGCGAATTCGACTCACGTACAGTCTTTTTACAGAGTTCCGCTAGGGGGCATTAGATGACCAGTATAAAGGGTACAATTTATCCCGAAACACTCCTGTGGAATAAATAGTTGCACACGGAACATACTAGTCTAACTATACTGTAGTGACAAACGCCTCCGTTATGAATCTGACATTTCTCTGTCTGATGTTTCCTAATCGTCCATAATGGTAGCAAGAAGTGGACCGATATATTTTTATTACCCGACATTATACAATAAGCTATTATATTGATGTGCGTGGGCGGGAGTAGGTGCTTTACCGTGAATAATGTGTTTTTTGATGTTATCTACCCGCGAACCGCTAGTCCTATGACTAATAAACGTTGTGAAACATTTCAATGTGGGTATTGTAATTTGAGGTTCATAGCTAAATTTCTATGAAAATTAAAGCACAATAATAATTATTGTTTGTATTTTCTCAATTACTAATGACTAGCTTTGGCTCGCATGGAATTTACAAATTGCGTAAAAATGTGAATATTTTGGAATCATCATGTTTTCCCAAGACCCAAAAACAGCCTATGTTACTCTCCATTCTTTCAACTGAGTCTATGCCAAAAATCAAGTTAATTGGTTGCATCGTTCGGTTGTCAAAGGAAGACAAAGAAACAAAAATTTGATTTTCTTGATCTTCAAAATCTTTAAACTATTTACTAACTATAGAATTAAAATATCTGAAATTATGTTAGCGCGCTACGTTGTACTAAAAGCACAAACTCCTCATTTATGTAGCCGTACACGGCACGATCCAACTATTGTCTCAAGTTCTCATTTATGTAGGAGCATTAGCCAACTTGTAACGAAACGCGAGATTAAACTTAACATGTTACTCGAATATGGTTATTAAGTTAATCCGTGGAGTTTCAAGACATTGAGTTGTAGTGAAACTCGAGCGGAAGTCGAGTGTAAAAGTTGGTCGTTTCTCGTCGTTTCCGTCAGTCTACTTATTTCGGAGCCCTATGCTCAAGAAATAAGAACCATTCTCGCAAGTTTCAAAGGTAAAATATCCGTGAACGGTGCCATCTAGATTCTAGACTGCACTGGATATATCGTTCAGGAAGTTTGACACGTTACCGGCGTTAGTGCTGTAACTTCTAACGAGTTTCGATGATCGACAACCATTGGGACATCCTATTAAGGTGTATGTTATAGAACTGTTGTCCGGGATAAACGAGGTCAGATTTTCAAACAAAAGGATAGCAAGCTAGTTCTCTTTTGAACTGTCTTGGCTTGCTGACGCTGGCTTGTCAACGAATTCACTCTTAGCTTGAGCACAAGCGCTATACCTCGCCTTGGGTATGAGCGCGGTGCGGCGGGGAATGGGTTACCATGGTTACCGGCCAAGCTATGTATCCGTCCTCCGACCCTTCCCGCGTTCCTAGGGCTCGGTACAGAGGTTGCGTGCAAGCTATAGAATACTAGCCTTTATTTTTAGGAACCTTTTACTATGAACGAAGGGTTGTGCAGGTAATGTGGCATGTCTTTTGCAGTTTGAGCTGAATTCTGCTGCTTTGATACTGCTAAACACATTTGGTTTTAATAATATGGGCTCCAATTATCTGCTCATCAAACAAAGCTTTGGGACGATCACTATGTATGTCAGCATTTGTTCTACTCTACCAGTGGTTTATTAAAAATATCTCAAATTAGTTGTTAATTAGTAATTAAAAAGTACAGCTGGGCCGGTTCTAATGATCAGGACTTATCATAAATAAGTTTATTGACGCAGTTATAATAATTAAGTTTGATAACAGCATATGGCCTTCTCTTTTAATAATGGAAATTATGTCGCACGTCAATGTTGGCTAGACAATTTCCTGCTGGTCGCAGCGGACAATAAAACACGTTGATGAAAAAACTGGAACACCAATTTATCGTGAAGGCCCGCCTATCAGAACCGAAAGAGCCGAACGCGGCGAACGTTTTTGCCGTGGGTGAGCCATGCTTCGGCACGAGTGGGCCGGCACGAACGGAGTGATACCACGGCCTCACAGAAAACTGGCGTGAACATTCGGATCTTCCGAATCGTTTGCTTTCAAAGTCGGAAACTTGACTTCCTTCGGTTCTGATGTGTGTTCACAAGAACACAGCGATCTTACTTAGGTAAAACTGACCATCCAAGATAAAGTTTCTTCGCCCAAATAAAACAGGAGAGCCGACAAACCTTGTGTGTGTGAAGTTGTGAAGTAGGAAAAAACGAGATGAATAAACCTAGAGTTTTAAATTTTAATTGAAATACACGCCTGTATAATGTCCGAGTAAAATTTAAGTCGATTTTTCGAGTTTGAACTTACCAGAAGACTGACATTGGGGATACCAAGTGATTTTCTTACTTATCACAACACAAGTGTTATCAGATTCAGTAGCCCTTCTATAAGTTTATATAGCGACACTATTTTAGTATGGAAATTTTAGTTCAGCAAGTGACCGCTAGAGGTGCTGTACAATTTTGCCATACTAAAAATTTACGTAGTCGCTATCTACTACCTCAAATACTATTGCTTCAAGCTAATGGTATATTCACAGTTAGTATTCTGTGTAGTTGATAATTTAATAATATTAAAAAATATCAGTCATGAGTTCATGAGCAATTTGCGTGTCGTTTGTCACGAACGCACAAAGCGCCATCGCAGAAGGTACAAACGAGTTGAATATGGAAAACTTACACTATTATTACGATGTCATTTGGGTCAACTTTCATGTTACAAAATTTTATGTGGAACATTCTAAGTTCCTTTACCTTGTTAGGTACAGTGATATGACTGGACAGATTTTGAAGAGGTATATTATGTGTCTTCAAGAGGACATTAGAATGTTTTACATTTACAAATGATCCCAGAAAGACAACCTCTGCCGGGTTCACTAGTATATGTATAAAGATGTTACTATTAGTTATATTGTATAATTCAAATATTTGTTTCTGATTTTTTTTTTGACATAGACATTTCCAATAACTCTTATGTCTGGTTTACACGTATTAAGCAGATAAGTAGGTAACTAAATTTTAACTTAATTTTTAGGTAATAATTAAAAGTAAATACAAAATTTTGTAGCAAGTGGCAAGTTAAGTCACTTAAAATTTAGTTAACTAATTTTATACTTAATACGTGTAAACCAGACAATAGTTCCGCTAAAACTACAAAAATATTTTACCGAGAAAAACGCTAAATTCAATTCAGACAGGTGCTAGAGACCGATTGCCCGTATGAGCAGGTTCTAATACATTGTATCTGCAGAACACCTTGACCAGACATTCCCACTCAACCACACATATTATGGTTCCTTAGTTAAGGTTCGTTATATTATTTTACTTTGTAATAATTGAGGTTAAGAGATGAGTAGGGATGACGCTAGTTACATCTTCCTAAAGAGAAGAAAGCCGATAAAAAAACCTGACCAAATGAGCCTTATATTGGCTCTCATTAGCTTAATATGCACTGGCAAAAAATACGTCACTATGGGTCTGTTTCATCCCTTAATGATTAAGTTTGTGATATGCTATTCACAACTTTTTTAACTGATTCTCCATACAACATATTCTGTCAAAATCTGGATAGACGATTTGACGTTTATCAGCTAGTAAGCTTAGATTTAATAATATAATGTGAGCAATAAATTTTCTATATCTAGTGGTGAAACAGGCCCTAACACTTTAAAAACGTACCTCTCCTTGGACCATCGGATAAAGAAAAAACTTGTGATTATGATAGATGTCTTGAAATTGATAGAAATAGATTGCTCATAAAACAATCCCTCCTTCTAAATTGATCGCTAGATCTTAAGAAGGAAGCGGGTGACACGGATTAAGCGGTCTCCGAGCTGTGTGATATGTCTCTGCTAGCAACTAGCAGAAACTAGTGAAGCTGTTATGTAGTTGCGAGAATTGAACAAACAGAACACTATGTAATGTAATTAAAACATTAAACGACGTAGCTGTAAAATTGGAAAATTTCATTAACCCAGGGCGGGCGGACGAGATTTTATCCCAGAGATAAATCTAAATTTTGGGCGATTCGCTTGAAAGCCGGAAAGGGTAACAGTTGATGTTACAGTGTTTTCAACTCAAAATGAAAAGGTTATATGTATTTCCCAGGTCCCAACTCTGAATTAACTTTGCCTCTTACTTCAGTAGTATCTACCACATTATATTCATAAAGAGACTCGCACTCGCGTGTGTCAGTATTAAGCTGTGATTACCTCTCCGGAGGGGTACATCAACAGGGTCTCACATGCGAGTATTTATAATTAAGAAAAATGTTTTTAATGTTTTCATAATTTTTTACAATTATATCGAGGGGCAAATCAGTCAAGTATCTATTATGCAAATCCTTCATAATAATGTCATGTAATGGTAAATTCACAGAAGTTTGACGCTTATTATATTTTGACGCTTCACATGGCAAAGTCACAAAAGTTGGTAATATGTAAAAACACGTGAAGTTGCGTTTTTGTTTGAAATTGACTGACGACAACCAAAAAGGTACGTGTTTTTAGTGGCTGGATCCTAGACTATTTGTTTGCGTCTTTGGTATGTCTTATATATCTTCTGTACTAGTACTATTATTTGTTCTGTGGCTGACTATTAATACGGGCCTATAAGTCACAGTTCTGTGCGTTTACTGTGATTAGAGCAATACTCTGTGGAACAAGGCGGCTGAAAACCTGTCGAGAGACTATAAAAAGGTAGGTCGATTCAATACTCGACCTACTAAAGCTTGACTTTGGCAATCCAAAGTCAAGCCTCACAGCAAAGTTATGACTCCTCTTCGTAGTTAATCAGAGATTACAGACGACGATACGCGAGCGCGATGTAAACGGGTTCCTTTTTTATGATATTTAGGCGGCAAGTGAGGAGCAGACGGGAAGTGTCGCAAGTGAGTTGCGTGGGTTTGGCCTTTTTGAGGGAATACGAATAGGGATTAGGAAAGTTGGGGAAACACAGCACAACGCCATTTCACGTCAGTTTTGTGCGAGGCCGTGGTATCATTCCGGTCGAGCCGGCCTATTCGTGCCGTTGTATGGCTCTCCCACGGCATTGAGCATCCGCATTATGTACTTGAGATCGAAAAATATCTCATTGGTACACGCCTCCACCGGGAATTGAACTTGCACCTTCTCGAGAGGGTGCAGGTTGGTCTTACCCACTAGACTACAGACGCTCAAAAATACCGGTCTATGCTCGCGATCATCGTCTAGTATCGCTTTTAATCAATAAGTTGAATGCATAGATATCTGCACGATGATCGCGCCGACTATGTAGAGGTTGCATTTGATTTCAAGTAGACAAAGGGAAATTAGTCGGCACACTTACAGAACGTCCGTAAAGCCTCGCATCCGACTTTATTAGAGCACCACGCTGGGACACAGCGGATGCTGTCACGTCGTCTCCGTCGCAATTCATTAGCCGCACGGGATTTATGTCCAGCCAGCCACCGGACACTGATTGGATGCGGCTTCGATGTCGACGATTTTTTAAACCAGAAAATGCAATTTCAAAATGCGTCCGCGATTTTCCAAATTGGAACGGAATTCGGATTGTTTGTGCCATGTCGTGGTACGACGGGATAGCTCTGCCTGGATTTGTCACACTCGTATATGCGGAAGTTTGTGAGTTTGTACGGTTGTTACCTTTTCACGCTCAAACGCCTTGACCGCTTTCGATAGAATTCGGCACGAAGCTCGCTAGTTTCCTGTATTAGCACATTGGCTACTTTTTACTGCGGGAAATATTATAATAAAACAATAACCATATTCTTTCTCATGAACCGCGAGGAACAGCTAGTTGGAATATGGCCCTATGATATCTTTATGTCATGCGAACATATACTGATATTTACGACTGTAGAGATAAATAATTTCGGGACATTTAATAGGATCCTGAAAGTTTTGCTATAAAACTCGCAGCACGTTCGGCTAGATTACATCTAGGCTCGAGTTTCACACGTGTATAAACGGTGAATGGAGCACGTGGGGCGTGGGCGCGGCCGTTCGATACGGCGGAGGCTGCGCGCTGAGCTGCAGCCCGGAACTACGGGCCGTTCGGGGTTATTCCACCCCTCGCATCACCTCTATGCTCATTACCTAAGGATCGTTATGGAACGCCGCGTGCTGAGCTACAGCCCGGAACTACGGATAGGGCTGGTAGAAAGGAATAGGCGCGATTCTTCAGGGTTTTTGTATGTACTCCCGATTCCTGACAGAAAATCGTACCCCGAGAAATAAGTTCGATAGTTTTCCGATCCGGTGATATGAGTGAGGGTGCTAGTGACGGTTTTTTATTGTTTACTTTAATAATATTACGTTTGATAATTATGACTCACTTATTTTTTAATTCTGCCGACCAAAGCCCAAAAATCGGTTATTGATCCCGATAATCGGAAGAAGCGATCTGGCAACCCTAACTACGGACCTTGTTGCCACCCCTGACGTGATCTTTATGTCCACAACATAAGGATCACTATACAACTCCGAGATATAAACGCACCGAGCGACGCATCTGCTCAGACCGGGAATTCTCCCGCTTTAGAAAATTGTTCTTACCGGATTATTTTGTGCTCTTTTGCAATTTTTTTTTAAAAGAGTTGACTTACAATCTCTGTTATTGTCAACGGTTATATAATAGTACTAGCTGTTGTCCGCGACTACGTCCGCTTTTACAACATTTATTGATTACTGCTTATGCTATTTTTTCAATTCCGGCCAGTAGTTCCTAAGATGCAAACGAATAAACTCTTGGGCTTTATATTTTTATTAGTGTAGATATTGAACGAATTTAGCTCAATACAGCCTCATCACGCCTCATCAAGCTAGCTTAGTAGTGCCGTTAACTTTAATTAACTCTAAAGGCTAGAAATTGGATTTTTTTTGGAAAAGAATATCATTATACTTGACTTTTTAGCCAGGAGAATGAAGCAGGATACCGAGAAGACTATAGTAGTAGAGTTTGGCTTTGACCCTTATTAAAGGGCTAAAGGTCTTATGGACTTCAATGTCAAAATAAATTAGACTGATGATTGCCCATGATATGTCTCGCGGCTCGCTACGCCAGCTTGTTACCGATACTGTGAACGAACTTATTGTTCAGCTGTCTGTAGTCCGTTCTAGAGAAAGGTCATCATAATAATATTTATTTGTCGTGTTTTATGTAAAGATTACTGAATATTTGTATCCCACGCGTAAGCATCTACTCGAGTAGGCTTAGCGTAACCACCGTAGGCATACGGAATAATTGACAAACTGATAGTTTGGATAAACTGACGTCTATCTTACTGTAGAAAGAATAGCTTTCTCGGTCGCCATGCTAAGCCTACGAGTACGAATTCAGGAGTTTTTGTTCACATCTGCAGGTACTTAAATTTCCAGAGTTTGCATTTGAGTAACTTTGATGTTATGGTTTTAAAACCATCGATCCAAAGAATTAAAAAACTAGTTTGCTTATCAGTTGCTGTATCTACAGATCTACATGAAAGCTTAGAAGCAAATTAAACTATATTTTTATCAGTATCTCCATTAGAAGTTGCTATAAAATTAATGCTATTACTGTTCTCTAGGGGAGGTCGCTAATTATATCTTTATTAGCAGTACTGACTTTAGCGCCGGATTAACTGTAATAAAATTAGCATCGGAATAAGTTTGCGAATATCTCTCGCCAACCGGATACATTTAATCTAGACAAATATTGGTTTAATCCCGGAATTTTTTGGAAAATATATTCTAAAGTTATCATGATAGGATTGAGTTTTATTTGAAGGTCTGAAGTCTGACAAGCTTATGGGTAGATAAGGGCTATAGATCGATCGGTCGGAGGTAGATGGGGTCCCGAGATATCTGACATAAAACCCCGATAACACAGTTCGTTGACCCTATAACTTGATGCTTTTGTTTTATCAGGTCTTTTATATCGTTTCTCGTTTAATGGATTTCTATACTGAGATGCTTTTATGCTTTTTTTTTTATGTCTTCAAAGTTGTTAGTAGTAGATACGATGTAACACTTTTTCCTTTTAAGTGTTTCCGCTTTTTAGAAGATGATATACTTTACAATGAAGATTTTGTACCCAGCGAAACAGTCATATAACTTGAGTAAAAAAAAAACATAATATGTAGGTAACCTTCGGCCTGATTAACGATACGCGATTTGACTTGGTTTTGTAAAGGCCGGTCCTTCTCGCCGGGGTAGGTCACGAACCGGTGGTGGACACCGTAGTATCGTCTTTCAAAACGTGTATTCTAATATACCTATTTGGAATAAAAGGATTTTTATTTTCTTTATAGCTTCACGACATGTCGTGACGTATTAAACGCTCACCGCAAAAAACATTGACCAATGGTCGTTTCGTAAAGTTTTCGAATCCGAGTCTAACGGAAATCGAGTTAACTTGTCTGAGATTTCCAAACGTAGAAGCTAGGGATGTCATCTTTGTGAATCGATTAACTCTATGGTCTACATATGAGTTTTCCAGTACAGGCAACTTTACAGCAAACAGCGGGGATATTGTGAAGCCTATCGCGCAGAGTTGCCGCCAGCAACTTTGGACGTGACACACTTATCTGCGATCATCCACCGTCCGCATCCTGCGGATAACTGTGTCGTCAGTATTCACTGACCTTATTTTGGCATCTAAACAAGGTTTTGCTTGCCGATACGAAATACGAATCTCGTAAGCCTCCTTTGAAAACATGATGATTTTGCAAAAACAAAAGTAGCTTATGTTTACTCTGCGTCTTTTCAAATGAGTTTTTGGCGGTACGAACATTAAGTACAATAATCCTGCATCGCACTATCGAAGATTTCTGAGAACGGAACTATATATAATTATAGCAAATGAGATCAGTCACGTGGGCTTCGGCCTGGCCGGACATAACACTCCGCCCGGTCGGAAGATCTTCCTTGGCCACCAGTCACCACGCACATTCTCACAAGTCAGTGCCAAAATTCAAGTCTATATGTTGCTTCGTATGAACGCGATGGAAAGACATATAAAAACACTTCCTTATAATATATGTTTGGATGAGTCGAAGCCCCAAAAATAATTTGAAACCCTCTTGCTTTTCTTTCGTAAAGTTAACGTTCCGATCCTTGCTGCAAACATCCGCGACACACAAAAAGTCTAATAAAATGACACTTTATGACACAAGCAATATTTTTCATTTTCTAATGACATTTGTCTAGCTACATATGGCCCGACTGCTTTAAGTAGAGTAGAGCAAAATCAAACCTAGATTGCTTATGTCATAAAGTTTCATTCTATGTGATTTTTATAACTTAAGGGTCTAAACTCTAAACTCCATGACTAGACACTAGTCAATTTGAAATTTCCTACAGTTTATAGTGTCATTAGTTATGTCAAGTACATATTCCAATGTTTAAATTATAAAGTATTTTAGGTGACTCCTAAAATTTTGTCAGCAAAATAAACAAAGAAAAAAAAGAACTATTCCTAAGGGACACTAAAAAGCTCGGACGAAGAGTCAACTCGCTAACAGTTAAATAATAAAACGTTCCAGGTCTCTCCCGGGCTCGTTTACGGAGTCCCCCAGTGAACTATTTCTTTAAAATGTCTCTGAATGTCATACAATTAGTCTTCAAGTACCACCAGTTGGTTGAGTCGCAGTGAATCAGGACACGAATAGTATTAGTACTCCGAGCACGAGCTAGTTTACATATCAAAGAAACCAAAGGTAGTGTACATACAACCGAGCTCAACATTTGCCAAACTGTTACAAACTTTATCTTCCTTCGTGTAGAGTCTATTTGCGAATGTATCGATACCGCCCCCGAGAATGAACTTCGACGCCTGGTGTGACCTTTTTTTTTACGTTCCCGGTTCCCTATTTGTGGCTACGGGAAAACACATGTTAAGTGCAAAGTGGTAGGGCATAGAACGGTGTGCATGTTTTTTGCTTTCTCGGGGCTGGGGACTTACACGTGTGAAATACATATTTTGTTGCAAAGGTTTTCTACATCTTTATTCGCTGAATGATTTTTATTTGCCTTTATTTACTTTGATGTTTTCTCAAATGCAACAACTAAATGTTCACATTTAAAGAAACATTAGAACAACCCTTAAAGAATCGCACGATTAGTCGTAAAAATATATCAATCGGCGGGATGATTCACGATTTCCCTTTGAATCGGATTTGATTCGAGAGAGGTGTCAAACTCGGTCAGGCCGAAGCCCGCGTGATACTTTTCAGCTGTCGTACATATACCGCCGTGTTTCGAAAACTTCGATAGCGCGATGCAAGATTATTACGCCTGATGTGGGTACCGCCACAGTAACCTTATGCTAACTCTATGGGAACTCCACTACTACGCCTCATTCGGTACTCGCGTAAACGAGTTTCTAAATATGAAACTAATTGCTCATCCAATCCTGCTTTATGTTTAAGGATCTATATTTATTTAGATTATTGATGCTTGACAAGAAGTGTGCGTCATTTATAACATCTCGCCATCGTAGGCTACTAAATTTAACCGCCCATAACCAAATAACGGTCGATTACAATAACAAACGGAGTCCGATTCCCGCGAATGTTGGCAAAGTGAACAATGGATTACCGAAGTTGTGACTCAAGGACGAGCGTCGACCCAACTATTCCCGTACATGTGGCGTAGACGACACGGTTCTCACGCGGTGCCGACCCGTCTCCGACGTTGTTGACAAAGTTTATGTTGCTAGCAGGCCTGGATTTATAAATATACGGTGTGGGCCATAGCCTATGAGCGACGGTGAGGGCGGCAGCGTCCTAGCCTCATAGGAAGCAAATAGGGAAATTTAAGGCAATTGGAAGTACTTTTTAAAATTTGTGCTTCGCTCGAAAAATTATGCTTGTGAAGACTACTTTCGGTCTTGAAAAAACATCATGTTGTCAAAATATAAGTTTCGAAATTCAATTCCACGCAAGAAACTTTATGCAACTCTATAAAATGTTGCAATACCTAGACAAAGATGAAAGAAATGCTTAAAAAGTGTCCAGCTGCAAGCATCGAACTAAGTAATAATATTAACACGCGCGTTTGTGCTTGAGCGCAAATCGCGTTAAAAGGACTTATCATCTTACCATTGCGTCATCTTAAGGCGGTGAAGCGGTAACTTCGTCGATAATACTGTAATGCGCTCAGTGCTATTCCTCTTTCTATGTTCTCGAGTTATTTCACACGCTTATAAATGGTTATAATGAGAGTTTACAATGTTTAAAATTAGAGAAAAACGTGTTCCCGAGTTTCGTAAGCGTCCTGTTAAAAAATTACTGAACTTACTCCATAGAAGGAACTAAACTCGGACGGATTTGCAGAAGAGTTGGATGGGATTTCTGGATTAGAATAATGTAAAATTTCTATACCAAACGTGAAAAAAAAACTGCAGCCGAACATACAGCCTTCTCGTTTTTGTAAGTCGGTTAAAAATAGGCATATCTAATGTTTAAGCTTCCATATTCGATGATCGCAACAAGCAAAATTTGATATGCCTTCTCGTGGCTCGGACTATAGTAATTATCCGAGTTCACCGACCCCCATCAGTGTCCAATAAGCTTATACATTTTAGTCCCGTTACACTTTCCTTGGTGCTAACAAAGGCTATTGTCTGGGTTATAGCTTAGGAGATATTAAGTTCAAAACAAAAGAATCTATTAGTCCGTTGATCCACTCAACTGTGTTGGTAAAGTAATTATGTCAATCCTTACATATATTACTAGGGGAATACGTGTCACGCGCGTACCAATTTCGGAACAATATTTCCTATGAAAGCATTTAACTTGCTACAGTAGCAGGTACGTCAGTCAGATGTCGTGGTGTGGGCTCACGCGATCCCACGACCCGCCTATGGCGATACGTGGAGTACCGCCGAGTTTTTAGTGGGTAGGGGCTGCGTCTACTACCTTCCCACGCAGCAGAGACCCACATTCTTGCGGACAGGACCCCTATTCCCGGCAAGATGCTTAAAAGCATTTTCTCGGCGTAAAAAAAAAAGGTACGTCAGACAGATACAACTAAACCGAGGACAGTGCCTAGACTCAACTTAGTTGCATTGGAAGAACGGAAGACGGAGAACCAAAATACTGCCGTCCTTAGGCTTAAATGCCGTTAAGCAACATCTGGTCGATTTTGACATTGTAGAAAAAACCCTATTGACGTGTATCACCAAATTTGTATAGCTATTATAGTCATCGAGCTATCGAAATTAATATTAGCGTTGTATACATACAATTCCTTGCGTTGCAATTTGAAACGGGCGTTTTTTTCTCATAATTCAAAATGTACTTTTGTACATAGCGACATTTTAGCTCGAGGACGCCAAAATAGGCTTTATAACAACCAAACAATAAAGATTTTAAAGAAGCTAAAATATACGATAGGTAAAGCTAATACGATGTTAATTATGCAGTCCACCGCTTCACTTCCTCGCAATATTAGTATGTAAGACGGAGTGTAATTTAATCGTTTACACGACACGGGCACACCGCAGACCGCCGTAATCGATCCAGGCACAGGCCAGATTCAATATTTACTGTAAAGTCTAGACTAGACGCAAGTTAGTCCGAGGCAGATCGTAACGAGCTAAACGTAGAGAATGGAGATGAGAGTTGCGTAAGCGTTTGCTTCATTTAAGGAACGTTTTGCGTCCGTAGCCCAACGGGTAAGATATTTGGTTCGCACTCGAGAGGGTGCAGGTTCAAACCTCGGTGGAGGCGTCTGCTCGCTTGCCCCCTAAAATATCATAATAAAAAGACTCTGATCATCTTCTATTAACGATAAACTGTAAAGTCTAGTCAAGAAGCATGTTACAATGACTGCGAAAGTCTTTTCGTAATCATGACCTAGCTGTGCGACTGTACCTAGTGGCGAAGTCTTTCGATCCAAAGGAATAATTCGTGGAGCTAGGACGCTAAAGCGCCTAGGAAACAAATGATCATACCATGATATCACATCTCAACACGTATTTTTTTTTAATGTCACAGGTACGAAGTCTTCGTAGTAATTCTGCTTTTTTTTTCAATAATTAGTAAGCGTTTGCATAATTTAAGGTTCGTTTTGTAAAGACTCAGACCATCTTCAATATTTACAGTCTAGGATAAACGCAAGTTAGGTCCGAGGCAGATCTATTAAGCGCTAAACGTAGAGACTGGAGACAGTAAATGCGTAAGCGGCTGCATCATTTAATAACTTTGTAAGTGACGGTTGACGAATAACTGCTACTTAAGCTAAACAATCGTCGCAGGCGATGATCCCCGAAGGTTAAACGGCAGGATCATCGAGCAATATCACATAATGGTACGTAGGATTTTGCCAACGAGTTGATGTAAGGCGATCGCAGACGATGAAGGACGAGCAGAGCCGAGTATGAACCCTTAACAATCGTACTCGCGTGTCTGTGATTCACGATTATGTCTGGCTTACACGTATTAAGTAGATGAGTAGGTAACCAAAATTTTAACTCAATTTTAAGTTATTTATTGCACGTAAACACAAAATTTAGTCGCAAGTGGCAAATAAAGTCATTTAAAATTAAGTTGAAATTTAGTTAACTACTTATTTACTTGATACGTGTAAACTAGACATTATGAAGAGGAGCTCTAAGAATCTAGTCTAATTCAACTTAACCTCGTTTTAACCACCCGATTCTCATGAATACGGTAAATGTTTGTCTACCGTACGAGTTAATAAGGCGTTAAAGTTAACAAAAGTATTAATATTAAACGTTCCACCGTACTTAGGGCCGTGACTCACAATTTAACGCGCCTTTCAAAGGCTCGCTACAACAAAAACCTTGCCATCTTGAGCACGCCTGACCCATTTGTGAGGCCGCTAACCTTTCGAGATCCTTGCGATCTTTGGCGTTATGTCGGTCAAGATATCGTTAGTTTTGGTTACACCGTTACATAGTATCAAAGACCCTTTCCACTGTCGTCCGTCTTAATTAGATTTAGCTTAGATCCTCAAAATCGGACTGTAACGGATTAATTTATAAGAGACCATCCATGAAGTACGTCACACGTGAAGGGGTAGACGAAGTGTTACGGGGGGGTCCTTAGTTTTGTGACATCACATTATAAATTTCATAATGTCAAAATAACGACAGGGGTGGTTTCAAATTTAAGATGTAAAATTGCAAATTTGTGACATCACAATAGGGATGGGATGTCTCAGAAATGTGACTACCTGTGACAAGAAAAGGAGGGGGATGTCAAATAATCGTGAAATTAGTGTGACGTACATTATGGATCGTGCCTAAGGAGGTTTATGGTCTGTTTCACCGCTTTGTTAAAGTTTCTGTTAAGCTATCCACCACTTTTTAAACAGATTCTCCATACAGAATCTGTTAAATAAAGTTGTATCTTTCAAATAAATAGACTATCTGTAAGCGGCGAAACAGGCCTTTGGGGGCTATTATATCATAGCTTTAGTCGAATATGTAATATTATGGATATCACATGCAAAGTTTTGTTTAAGAAGCTTTAATTTATATTAACTTATTATTCTGTTTCAGATTTGTGATGCGCTGAGCTCTCGTCAAGGTGAGGCTTCCTCCTTTCGATAACTTCCTTACAGGATCGCTCTTGAGCCTGTTATATTTCTTAAGTGTTTCACAGGAATAAAGGTTTTTCTTGCTGCCAGCAATTGAAATATGTCTTGAGCAACACACTAAGGCCCGCATTAATATTATAATAATCAACGCTTAATACCAAGAGCGTGATCAAAAATAATAATTCGACAACCTATTTCATTTATAACAAAGATACTCATTCATGAAAAAAGCATCCTCAAATTGAAGACATAAGTGGAAGAAGCAGATAACTAACATTTTAAAATCTCCCGGATTTTTGCGTTATTAGACGCATTTGGACCCGAAAAATTATTTTAATTTAAAATAATGCGGTTTTGATGTATAACTAGTTACACTAGCTAGATAATGAAATAGGCAAGTTACAAGATTTGGTCAAAATTTCATGGGAAAAAATTAGTATAATCTCGAAGGTTGCAAAATGTTAGTTATCCGCTACTTCCACTCTTATTATTAGTATTCAATTATCATGATCATGCTCTTAGTATTAACCGCTGACTGTTATTAAGGACCTAAAAAGTGACCTTGGAGCCGTGAGAGAAATGCCTAAAGATTATCGCAAGCATTTTATTGCTACAGACAGACCGACGTACTCGAGATAAAGCGTCAATTGCGGCGAGATGAGCCCAATAAACGTTGATTATCTTAATGCCAAATCAACGCGCACACAAACGCCGCTTACCCATCACATCACACATGTGCGGTGCGGGTTGCCGCGAATTTATTACACAGAACTCCAAGCATCGAATCGTTAGCACAGTTCCTTATTAAATTCTGTGTCTATGGACCTTTTGCGTGGTGCACACATTACACAGAACTCCAAGCATCGAATCGTTAGCACAGTTCCTTATTAAATTCTGTGTCTATGGACCTTTTGCGTGGT
>JAOTAV010029979.1:0-46991 GCA_026546445.1 Cyclargus thomasi
GCCAAATCTGTTCTGCCGTTCTTGAGTTATAAGTGGTGTAACTAACACGACTTTCTTTTATATATATATAGATAATATAATGATTTCATTATTATTTTACTAATGAATAAGCCAATTGTTTACACGTATAAAAACTTCGTTTAGTTTTTGACAAATAAAAGTTGTCGGTATTGTATAAAAAATATTAAACCAATTTTACGCCGGTTTTCTGTAAGGTATATCTTCGGTCAAGCTGGCTCATGCGTGCTGAAGCATAGCTATCCCACGGCAAAAAGTTATGGTTAAAATATTCATCTCAGATCATTACTTACGGGGCTAAGAAGAATTTATTGTCAGACATAATGCGGTCTATCTGTGCGGCGCAAGGCGACGTCAGTCCTACGTAATTACGTTTCCCGCCAAAAGGACATTTTGACTAAATCATTGTATTCGTGAATCCTCAGACCCTCGTAATAAAACAAAGAATTCTTCCGAAAATTGAATAAATTGTCCCGAAAGAATTTTAATTACTTTTGTATGGGTGACAATTACTGCGAACGAGAAGTGGAGACTTCTCAGAATACTTCATTTTGCTGATTCAAAACTTGATGGTTCCTCTTCGTAAACAACGATTACGAACGATGCACGCGCGATGCACGTCGTGTACTGGGCAGACTCGGCTCTGCTCGCTGGTCCATCGTCTATGATCGAATTTGATTAACTCGTTGACAAAGTACTATGAACGATAAGCCTGTGCGACCAACGCGACTGCGATGCGGAAGCGTCTGCCGCACGGCGGACGCTGGCCATGTTAATCAATGGCGCCTTGCACACACACGCGACCAAAATGCGGTAAAACTGCGTCAGTGAAACGGGACACTCGCGTCTAGTGTCAGAGACGTGTACAGATAAGAAAGCTACCCTACACCTTATAAGAATATATTTATTTTGTCATCACGTAACCTGTACAAAATTAAATAAATATATAGAAGTAAACATCATTAACCTAAATAAAATGTGCATAATATTGTGTGAAGTTTAAAAAATTTTCATAGCTCAGCTAGCTTGCTATACCAGCTTTCTGCAAAAAATTGCTTCTTACATCAAATTCCTACTCAAAATTTGCTACCAGCTCTAACTCTATTAGTGACTGTTCTAACAAAATTTGATTTTGTTCTAAAAAAAGTTGTTGTGTAATAACAGGTGTGCACGTTAAGTCCCGCATTGCAGACGCTCCCGCACCGTGTCCCGCGTCCCGCATCGTAGACGCACAAGTTTGACCGAAGCTTTAGGTTGATGCTTGAACGATGATCGTGCCAATTATAAACGAACACATAATCGACTATTTTGTACCTACATTGTACAAGGAATTGTGCAAACTTTTAGAGGCAGTCGCACAAGCCGAACCAATGATACCTTTATAGTTACCGGTTTATTTCTACAGACGCTCAGAGTCAACTGACATTATGGGATTGAAATTAATTTTCAATTTGAAAATTAAACAATTATGTTCTTACTAGCTTCTGTCCGCGGTTTCGCTCACGTGAAATTCAAAAATTCCATACGAGCCTTGTACGCGCTATGGAAACATAATGTTTTTTCTATAATTTTAATGATATTTAGAGAGCAAGCGAGCAGACGGGTTACCTGTTGGTAGGCAACTACCGTCGCCCATGGACACTCGTAACATCCGAAGAGTCGAAAGTGCGTTGCCGGCCTTTATGAGGGAATAGGGAATGGGAATAGGCATAGGGGATTAGGGAAGTTGGGCCACCGGTAAACTCACTCATTGAACGAAACACAGCACAACGTCATTTCACGCCAGTTTCCTGTGAGACCGTGGTATCACTCTGGACGAGCATTCGTTCCTAAGCATAGCTTTCTCGTGGCAATGAGCATATGCATTGTGTACTTGAGATCGAAAAATGACTCATGGGTGCCAATTCCATCGGGGTTCGAACCTGCACCCTCTCGAGTGCGAACCAAAGGTCTTACTCACTAGGCTACGGACTATTGGTTTTTCATTAGAAATCGTCAAAAATATTGTAATATTATACAGTGTGTAGAGTACAGTTTTTTTGTAATTCGAATCGGTATGGATTTATATAGAGCTAAAATTTTAAAAATATACTAGCGAGACTAAAAGTATTATTTCTATGTTTTATTCTACCACACATTTTAATTCGTAAATATTTGATCCAATCTTTTCCTTTCATACAAATTATTCATACACGAGTACTTCTACTAATATAATATTTTCTGCGACACGAGTCAAGACTCAAGACCTTCACCCTAATCTAATGCGTATAATATAATATTAAATAGTAAACCAATATCTTAGAGGAGCAAATCGAAGGCTAAAAACTTGATATTAGTTTGGTTATTAGTTTAGTATTTATCGAAGCCGACATGTAACTTTCAAAACAATACAGCACATACAGTATTTGAACTTGACGGAAATGTTAAAATCAAAGCGCCTTTTCACATATACGACGACCTATGTGGCGCAGTGGTTGAGCACCTTGGTAGCTCACGCCGGGGGTCGCGGGTTCTAATCCCGCTGACGGAACAAAAAAAAAGTTTTTCAATGTTCCTGGGTCATGGATACATCCATTAAATATGTGAATTATATAATAAAAATCTTAAATATGTGTATAGTATAAAAGTATTAAATATATTTCCGTTGTCTGGTACCCGTAACCCAAGTCCTTCAGGTACTTACCACGGGGCCAGACTGACGTAGTGTGAAACATCGATAGATATAATAATGATTATTATTACATACAGTCGCCGCATAGTCACCGTGCCGTGCTGCACCCGTATCCATGTAAAAGCGTCTACACAAGTCCATACTTTACTGACACGGTCGACGAGTAGTATGACAGCACGGGCGACACACGGTCGCCGTATCATGGGAAATTTTTCGTTGTTACTCATACATTAACTTTACGCGGCACGACGGATGCATTTGAAAAGGGATAAACTAAAACAAGGACCAGTTTGGCGCTTGCACAATTTTAATCGTTTTGTTCCTTGAAATCACGTTTCTGTGTCCCTGCGTTCTAATCAATTGATGTTAGTGTACTCTGTATTGTATAAACTGTGCGTTCAGACTGTTAGTTACGATGTCAAATGTAGTTACAGTAACTCCTACAAATTGTCCCTCCCGGGATAACAAGGACACATTACACGGACGTTTATGTCCCCATATCGTACTCATTTGAAGATTGATTGTACACACATGTTAAAAAGTTTGTGAGATGCTCATTTATTTTTTCGTGTATTATTATATGCAGTGCGACACATTTTACATGAAACAAAGTTATATTAGAACTAGGTTCTGCCCGCTCGCGTTAAGAAGTATTTTCATACAAACTTGAATCCACTATTTTGTGAACTCGGGGGTAGAATTTATCTATTTTCTTACTGGATGCTAACGTTGTAGCATCTATCTGAATGTCAAATTTCAGACCGATCCGTTAAGTGGTTTGGACCGTGCGTCATCACTGTGTCAATCAGTCAGTCTAAGGGCCTGTTTCACCGCTTCTGTCAAAGTTCCTGTTAGGCTATCCACAACTTTTTTTGAAAGATTCTCCATTTAAAATTTGTCGAATAAAGTTGTATCTGTCAAATAAATAAACTGTCTGTAAGCGGTGAAACAGGCCATAAATCTATATATTAATACGCGAGCGGAAAACTTTGTACCCTTTTTTACGAAAGACGCGTAGATGTAAAAGTATGAAATGTATCTCATTTGCAGTAGATATGGAGGAGGAGCGTGGAATAACAATATTATTTAAAAATATGATTTAATCTTGCATATTTTAATAACCAAACCGCTACGCACACTATAATATTTTGACATGACACGATAATCATACATGAAATATTCTTTCGTTTATGGTTTATGTCTGTGTTTTTTTTTTTTAATAATTTAATGATCCGGTAACGAGACCTCTGCCAAATTGAAGCCTGTAATTGTATTGAGAATAGATTTTATTTTTTATAGCTCCTCTTCACGATGGATTTATTTATGATCGAATGTCAATCACAGGGCGACCTCTGGAATATATAAAACTTTGAGTATATACTTAGATTAAGCTATTCTGGCGACTAAGTTCATGTATGTGCTGGAATCATTTACGACACAGGAACAGAGCGGTTACGAGAGGGTCTTAATAAATTCTACCCTCAAGAGGATAAAAAAGGGGATAAAAGTTTGTATAACATTTCTTCATACAAACGATCTCTTGTGTGCCTGTGTTTATTTCTGAACTTCTCCCAAACGACTGGACCGTTTTTAGTGATTTTTTTGTGTGTTTTAGGAAACTTGAAAATGGTTTGAAAACGGCAGGTAAACGTCTATCGGGTCCACTAGTAGTGAAATTTATCCTCATAATTTATTATAATTATTTATATATCCTTATAATTTATTATAATTATTTATACTCGTATATCCTCGTAATTTATTATAATTATTTATATATCCTCATAATTTATTATAATTATTATTATACTAATATTACAAAAAGGAAAGTGTGTTTGCTTATTTCTTTGTTTGTCCTTCCTCACGCTGTAACGACGCAACCAATTGACTTGATTGTTGGCATGAGTTAGTTAGAAGTATGGAGAGTAACATAGGCTACTTTCGGTCTTGAAAAAACATTGCTTTTTTGAAAAAATGTATATTTACCAATTTTTGAAATTCACGCGGGCAAAAAAAGTTTAGGAATAAACGCTGCTGATATGTGAGGTTTTTGATCGCTACGACCAATAAATAGTACGTTATGTATGGTAATATCAACCAGTGGTTTTACCATGGTTTTTAAACATGGAAATTTTGGTAAAAGATTGTGTACAGAAATAGGCTGATGCCTCACCTAATTCTGATACAAGCCCTATTAAAGAATTAATTTTATTTAATACTTTTTAGTTTCTTTTGTACTATTTTAGTTTTTTCCTTTGGAAGTCGGTTTTAATTTTTTGTTAAAAAATAATTGAAGACTGCCTAGCTCACATGACCCTTGCGAACATTAGCCGTAGCCTGTGCGTTGTGTGTAATTTGGCACACAAATAACGGCTTTCGTCTCTAACGGTAGTGTCTGGATTTTTATTGGCCTGTAATTAAGCAAAAGGTTAGGCGTCTTGTTGACGACAATTTTTTACAGACTGCTAATATTGTGCAATAACAACTGTCAATCGCCTGTTACATGGCTGTCGTAAGATCACCCTGCCGGTTTACATCATGTTAGATTAAAATAGTAAAACACGGGTAACTATTAAGCGAATCAGTAGAACACGAAGTATGTTGTATTTGAGTATCTTGTTTTTTTTTTTAACATTTCTGTTTTCCAAGCATACACGTAATATCTTCTGTCACAACGTATATGCACGTCTTTATACTAAACTTCTAAGGTTTTTATCTCGTAGCCCACCTAACCGGTCCCGCGGAATCCTTTAAACGTTAGCCTTTTAGGATGCGCGAGCGAGACCGGCTCGTTAGTGGAAAAGAGACAAAAAATCTCGTTTCAAAAGCTATACGTATATTTGGGTTCGAATTTTGGTTGTCGTCTTACAAATATTTAAGTTTGCACTTGAGAGACACATTCGAAAGTACAGACGTCCCAGATGAACAATTTTACAAAGTTTTTTATTGGTACTCAATTATAATGCGAAAATTCATACTTCCATACTAATATTATAAAAGCGAAGGTGTGTCTATCTGTCAGTCTGTTACCTCTTCAGACCGCCTCGGCTGGACCGTTTTTGCTGAAATTTGATATAGAGATACTTTGAGTCCATGGGGAAGGACATACCACATAAGATTCTTTTTATCCCGCAAAAATTTTGACACAATCTATGATTTAGTATAACATATTATGTCCTGAATTCTAACTGTATTTGGGTGTAGACATAAGGAGTGCATCTCACGCGATAACATTTGCCCTTGGGAAGATAAGCACTTATCTGTTGATAGAGAAAACGAAAGTGCCATTAATTTGACTGCTTCTGTTATTTAAACAGTATTATATTCCCTTAAGTATATTCCGTAATAAGTATAAGACTATAATAAGTATAACGTATATTAACATTGTAGAGTTTAGGACAATTTTGATATTTAAGGCTCAATAATTTTACGTTACCCAGTACCTACTGGAGAAATTAGTCACTAGAAAATGTTTAACAAGCGCGTAATAAAAAAGAACGCCTGTCTACGACCAAAGTACGTCCAAGTTGTAACATTTCCATTGTGTAGAGTTTAAATTATTAACCAAAGATTTGATATAATTTAATGTTCAAAGGATTTAAACGTTCAGAAATCCAAATTTCTGACCTTGATGATGTGTTAGTCACGTCTTTTTATAAAGTTCGATATTAATGCTAAATACAGGATGTGACTAACGTATGTAGGTATACACACGAAGAGTACATCTCTATGCAAATTGCGTAAGTAACTATTACATATTATAGGTCACTCGTACATTCAATATTTAAAACTGCTTGAAATTAAACGTTTTGCAGGAAAGTTTTTCTGACACGGTACAGAAAAATGATTTTATGATTCTATACGAACTGCAAACTACAAACTACTAATGAAAAGTACCTTTATAAATCCTATTCTATTTCTGAACTGAACGTCCAGTTTTTTCTATTTTATGTACCAGGCTACATTAGTAAAGATTTTCCAAAGTAAAGTTTGTGTATTACTAAGGGTCCACTAATTAAGTATAAACAGAAATGCAAACCGCGTTTAAGCATAGTTATAAAAAATATATATATCATACATAGCCGAACATATAACCTCCTCGTTTTTGGAAGTCGGGTAAACTAGAAAATACTGTTAAATGTTAATCCATACTAATCTATTCTATATACATATAATAAAACAGTAAAATTGGCGTGTCTGTACATTTAGTATTTAAAAAAAAATCAATGTTGGGGGCTAAGGAACCGTAATAGTACACAAATCGACAGAAAAAATGTTGTCGGTCTGTTTATGTGTTTGTACGCGCTAATCTCTGAAACTACAGGACGGATTTGAATATATATTTTTTCGTGTAATAGCTATTAACTCTGGGCAACATACAGAATACTTTTATATCGGGAATAGGTACGGTTCCCGACATACAAATTTTGGCGCATACAAGTTTTAACGACGCCCACGATTTTTGGCATAGACTTAGTTTAAAACATATTTTTGGTCTTAGAAGTCATGCTGCCAGATCTTTACATTTTGTAATTTTTTAATGAAAAAGCGAAGCCGCAGACACAAACTAGTTTTGCTTAATTTAAAAGCGCAAGCATAAGTAATTAGTGTTACACTAACAACATATAAACTCAATTCCCCCGACACCATCACACACACACACACACACACCGACTTTCCCCATCCCCGGTCCCTACTAACTTGTAGTTTTCACTGACTTTAGGGCCTAGTCACGAGTCTCGACATTATCGGGGCCAATTTGTCGCCATTTAAGGGGCATTTTTAAGGGGGCTAGTGGAGTTGGTGCCTAATTAGATTAGCAAATCGGCCGTCGAGCCGATAACCCGCCGATAGCCTGAAGTGTAACAATGGGCGGCGGCGGTCGACGACCCCGCACCACACACTTTCCTTTGTAATCGCAAACCCTACAAAACTACCGGCAGTGATTGAATTTATGTGACTCTATTTCTCGCCAAAAATATCTTTATCCTCGTTGGGAGAGGATTTTTTTTTTATTAGTTACTCAGGGGATAGCATATCGCTCGATAAGTACAGAAGGTAGAGCATAATTTTTTGGCAAATATGACTCATTATTTACATTTTTTCCGGTAATAATGTAAACCGACTTCTTGCTTCGTGCTCTTGCAGCGACGGTTATAGCATAATATTTGGTTAATTAACGGCAACATTACGGAACCGCGTAAGTACACCATGTCCGAAATAGAATCATTCGTTTCCCCGTGCGTGCCGGTACATCATAACCCGGCCTGGTTTGGCACACGCGACCTCGCGGCGCTATTCCGCACCCTAAATTAGGTAATTTTGCGACATCAAATGGCACTTCCTGTTTCAACAATGCATTCGAATAGGATTTGTACGCTGTCATCGTCTGTAACAGCTCTCGAATTGTAAACTAGTATCGTATTGAATATCAACTGTCAAGGTTGGAATAAATTAGTAGGTCGCGTTTCCAGTTTGAACCTCGCGGGCGACGGCGTTTCGGTTGCTCCTGGCATCCGATATACTCGAGGTTACCCTCGAGTATTAAGGAATATGCGTCAAGAACCCGTTACCGTCCGGCTGGCAGGCGCGTGGAGGACGGAGACGCATTATGCGGGCGCATGCATAATGCAGGCCCGCTCTGATTGTCGCGCGCCGCGTGCTCGGACTGCCCAGTCGGACGTACCGCGGCGGGGGGAAGCGGGGGGGGGGGGGATACGCTCTAGTAACTAAATTGATGCAGGGTCGCTGACGTCACCCATTACAGAGTACGCTCCGAAGTAATAAATAGGTGGAGTGCGCTATAAATCCTACAATACCTCGTCGCCCACGGCTGCCGGACGAATAGAGGTAAATGGCTTAATTGTATCGGAGAGCTATATCGAGAGAAGCGGTCTAGTCCAATAGAGCTTGGGGATTTAATTCTGGCCCACCATTGATGGCCTAAATGGATTTTAAAGGCAGAACGTAGCATCTTTTTTATTGCCTCATAGATAAAACTGCACAACACTCCTTTCCAAAATAACCGGGCAAAAGACCTCTATTCGCATCCGTTGGACTCTAGACCAAGACCACACATTGTCCAATTGAGCATCGCGATCGAGAAATGATTCGACCTTGAGATAATGAGCTGATGTCATACACACTCGTACAGCTCGTCTTAGCGGCCTTGTCGTGTGACATAACCGGTGACCTACCTCCTGACTCCTCCTATATCAGGATGAGCGTGGGATATGACCCTACGGCCATTTAAAATTGTCCGCCGTATCATATAGCGAATGCTGGAACTAATTCCAACTATTACATGAGACGAGAGTGTAACATGGATACGGAGTAATAGGAGTAGAACGACTTTCAGAATATGGTCAGGGTTACGACGTGCATAACTGGATTATCAGTCTACAGCTCTAAGGCAATAGACAATCTGTACTGGCCGCTGTGACATAACAAAGAGGCTTAGTAGCACAGCCTCCGCACGATGCACGATGACGCATTTCTAATATGAGAATTTTTCGATTCAAAACAAGTACCGTTACGTCGTAACACCATCACATGCACTCGTGTTAGAACAAAAGCCTCGCTGAGAGAGTGCAGGCTCTCGAGTTTCGGCGGACGACTCATTACTGTTGCCGCTCGGGTAAACCGCCGCGGGCTCCAGACGGCCCGTCCCACCCGTATCTACCACTGATGCGCCGGAGATAATCCAAGCGAAGACACTGAAGAAAGCCCTAATTAGATCTGACGCAAACCATCAATAATATTATTCTTTACTCATTGAAAAAACATCTTCGATAGTTCCTGCTTACTTCAGGAACTAATGAAGAAATTTTTTGAATTTTCAACAGGTCCGGCAGTGTTATCGAGAAGTCTAAATATAGCGTTATATTAAGATTAGAACCCAGGAGATTCCCAGAAGCACGGTAACCTATTTTGGGTTAGGGCGATTTTGCGGTCGCGTAAATCGAGCATACTGTATACCGGACTCATAGCTAACAGCTACAGCTTAGCTTGCGGTACGCGACGAGGTTTAACAAACCGGGTCCGCCGTATCTCAGTACATTGAAACTCGGCATAAGAAGTCGACGATCGCCAATTTTATGAGTACCGGATTAGATATCGCCCCCAGCGGCTCCAGCCTCCTAGTTATAAATAGATAATGATTACAGAGTAATATGCTACATAAAATATACCCCGCTATTACACTGATTACATCTACACGTTTTAGTGCCGAATTTAATAGCTACCTTTTAAAAAGTTCTGTGTATGGGTTGAATCTTAAGCTTTATGCAGCCTCTACATAGTATGAGTACATAGTAACCGATGTTTGTCGTTCTATAGTAGAATCTATGTTATAATATTTTTATACTCTCCGATCAAAAGCGATAATATGAGGTGGAGTCATGGTACGTACACTATTTTTTTGACGTATGAAAGATTCCTCCATTTCACGTATTTACTGCGCTCTATATTCTTACTGCTCTCTATTGATAATACGTGTAATTGCAAACTCGGTTCTAATAAGTATTCCACAAGCAGTGAAGTAAGTTTCTAATGCCATTAATAAACACCGGGGACCTCATCAATAAGTGTTTTGTGGCTTCGTGTGGCAATATCGTAAACATGACAATTTCATGATAACTTTTAATTTCTAATTGAAAAAGCTAGATGACGTATCGTTTTGTGAAAAAAAAAAACTGTTTGATATTGTTAGTTTTAGCTATGGTTTAAGACAACTAGTTATATCTAGAAGACATGCATGCTTATGTTCTTTGCCCAAAATCAGTTAATTTTTTCAACATGTATCAACCACCTCTACACCCAACAGTACTAGAAGCAGAGCTTTTGAATGTTTACTTGTGTTTAGTAGATGCACCATTATGGCCAATATACGCAATATCCTAATTTTCCTCCAAAATGTTGCCATATTAACGCTGCTACTTGCTAGTGTGAACCAAGTTCTGGCAGCCCCATGTTCTGGCATCGCTCCAGATCCCGTATAAATAATATTTCAACCATTACCAAGACGTAAATGTAGAGGGTTTTATAATCCTTGATGTAGTGGAGTTTCGTAACAAAATGTCTGCTTTTTTTAAAAATCTATAAACCATTTCAAAAGCTTAAAATCACCATCATATTTTAAGAAACCAATGAATTATGATATTATAATTAATTGGTCTATATATAATTCATTTAATATGATTAATGATTATATCAAATTATATATAGTCCAGAAACTACTGTACAATAGTCCAGAAAGTTTTTAACAGATCGGCGGTAATTCTTGGATGACACAAAGTTATCCTAAACAAAAAAAGCGTTACTAAACCCATACTTAAATTAAGTCATTTTCGAAGTAATCTTTATTGATATCATGCAATATGCTGTAAAAATGTGTCATTACTAAACATTCGTATGACTAGCACAAACACACATGCACACTGCCAAAAACGAAAAGGCTACGCCGAATTCTCACTTTGCCGCAGTCGCATAACCAAATAGAAATAAGATTTCTATTTGGTTCTTAGTTGTACGGCAAAATTAGGAACTCATACAAAACCTGTATCTACGTATACTACAAATAACTAATATAAAGCTGAAGAGTTGTTTTAAACGCGCCTATCTCAGGAATTACTGGCCGTAATTGAAAAAAAATTGTTTGTTTTTTTTCTGGCTACATAACATTAAGCTACGACCAAGAGGAGCCGAGAAGTAATCAAAAAATGTCATAAAAACTTGATGATCTATAATGTTTCAAGCGGACTTAGTCGCGTGCAACAGCTTGTTATATTGCTAACCAGTAATCCAGCTCTATACAATACATATAGTAGTGGTGGTGGGATTGGTGTCGACTGCCGCGGTATCGACTGATAACATATCGCCAGCAACCCGATAGCTCAATGGAAACACATTTTTCTGTCCTTATCGTACGATATAACAATAATTAACGTTATAAGAAATACTTATATATTAAGCAAAAGTGTGAATAAAGGTGATCGCATATTTGCTGATAGCCTCAGTTTTTCAAAATGCCCTGATTAAGGCTTGTATATGTATCGGTCCTTGACCATACATTCCGATTTTCGTACCTCTCCTCCCGCTAACAGAAAATCTTATATATATATAAAAGAAAGTCGTGTTAGTTACACCACTTATAACTGAAGAACGGCAGAACAGATTTTGCTGTAAATTGGTAGGGAGGTAGCTTAGAGCCAGGAGACGGACATAGTATACTTTTTATCCCGTTCGACAGCGTTCCCGTCTGACTTGACATAAAACGTCAGTCACTATAAAACGTGGCACTGCACACTTTTTCCTGGATCTCTTTTGTTTGTATTTTTTCTAATAAAAAGCACAATCTGCTTATTTATTGCCATTAAGGCGGAACAAAGTTCGCCGGTCAGCTAGTAATTAATAAAAACAAGAAAAAAAAAATCCCCTGTAGGGATTAAATTGTTATAGTTTTGTATAAAAAATCGTTAATATTTACCGACTAGTTTCGTAATTTATGCAATTTTTAGCAAAAAATCGAAGTCCACGGTATTTTTTTTGTCTGATGAACTATAAACTCGGGGAAAAATTCCTCGTCAGAAGTTAAAGAATGATAATCATTTCAAATCAATTTTGGGTAATATGCTTCGGCACGAATGGGTCGGCTTGACCGGAATGATTCCACGGCATTACAGAAAACTGGCGTGTTGTGCTGTGTTTCGTTCAGTGAGTGAGGTTACCGGTGCCCCAACTCTCCTAATCCTCTTTCCCTATGCCTATTACCGGCAACGCACTTGAAATTCATCAGATTTACGAATGTCCAAGGCGACGACAGCTTTCCATCCAGTAACCCATCTGCTTGTTTGTACCCTAAATATCATAAAAAAGATGAGATGAGCAGCTGTAGGGCTTGCAGGCCGCACTTTACCATATATAATATTAGTAAGGAAATAAGAATAAAGATTTTAGCAATTTACCCCCATAATCAAAAAAAAATTAAACAGTGTTTTACTAATAAAGATTCGATGTCCTTTTCTGTCGTGTGACGTTTTCAAATATTCAATATTCCAGAAAGGGACTGCGAAAACCAAAATAAAAATACCAATACATATGAGTAGCTAAGAGAAATTCAAGCAAACACATAAGATGGTTATAAAATATAAGCCAAACATAACACACCTACTACTAATGTATACAGTAATGTCAGCAAAACAAAATTTGATTATTTATATGTATTACATATGTCATGTCATAAAGCATCGTCAAATATCTAACTATAAATACAAAATAACAAGTCCTGACTGACTGACTGATTCATATTCGCCGAGCAAAAACTGTTAAAGCTACAGCCATGAAATTTGGTAAGTAGGATTGTTTTATTGGGTAGACACCCGCTAAGAAAGGAAAATTCTACCCCTAAGGGGGTTAGAAAGGGGTTGAAAGTTTGTATGAAAGTTCAACATTTGTTCAATTAAAGACATAAAATTTTATTTCTGAGCTACTGGTTCAAAATAAATAAATATGTTCAAGCATTTTTGAAATTCTGCCCTTAAAAGGGTGAAAAGGGGGTTAAAGTTTCTAAAAAATGTTCGACGCAAGTTCATACGACATTTCTTAAATTAGAGACCTAAAATATTGTTTCTTAGCTGCTGATTCAAAATAAATGAATATGTGTTTAAGTGTTTTATGAAATTTTACTTCCAGAGGGTGAAATAGGGGTGGAAAGTTTGTAACATTGTAAGGAGAAAACTAAAATCCCAAAAATGTAGCTAAAAGATAAGAAGGTTCCTATTGTCTAGAACTATAGAAAGTACCGCAAGAGTTATACATCTACTACACTACTATTATATTAATTGCATAAGATTTTGTGAACTAGGTGAACTAAATTAAAACAATGGTTCAGTAAGCTTATGACTTAAGATGTAACATTAACTTTCATATATTTTATTATTACTATAATGTGTATCCTTACTGAAATATAAAAATGGAAAAGTTCGTCTGTTTGTCTGTTACCTCTTCATGCCCAAACTACTGAACCGATTTTGATGAAATTTGGTATGGAGATACTTTTAGTCTCAGGAAAAGACATAGGATAATTTTTATCGCGAAATAAGATAGGGTTCCCGCGCAATAAGTAAATTTTGGCACAACGGAGCTGTGGGCATTATTTGGTTAGCATTCGCTCAAGATTGGTGGTATGGTTCATTGACCCTCTGTCAAAAAAAAATTGTCATTTCCATACAAAACTTGATTGTAAACAGGTGTTGGTGTGTAAGTGTTGTGTTGTCATTTCGCTGTTGACAGACACAGTTTGTATACAAATTTGACAGAGGGTTAATGAACCATACCGTCAATCTTAAGCAAAAAAAAATTTTAAATTACTTAAATCGTTTCTGTGCTAGTTGTACTTATCGAATTGTAAATAATGCTGTTTGACTGGGCTGGCCGATACCGTACATGGACATTGTGCCCAAACATAACTTTACTACTAGCTTGCCTTTTCAGGTCAACTCAAATGAGATGTAAAAATTAAAACTGTAATGTTAGTTGCAATCTGTGCCATATTAGTTGCTATGCGCAACTCCTTTGCGCCAAAATTCGTTTATTGCCCGGGAACTGTACATATTTCCGAGGTAAAGAGTGTCCTTGTCCTTCCTGAGGACACAATTTATCTCCATACTGAATTCCAGCAAAATCAGTTCAGTGGATTGGGCGTGAAAAGGTAACAGACAAACACACTTTCGTATTTAAAATATTAGATTGGATATTCATTTGTAATGTTCGCATATGAACAATAAATTAAATCTTCCATGAAATGTATCAAACAATGCTTTTCATCAACAGAATCATGTTCTCCCATACTAACTTTAACCCCACTTTTTACCCCCTGTCGTAACAATAAAGTTCAGGACAAAGGATTTTATATAATGATATAGATTATGTTTTGTGGGATGGTAAAAATTAAGAATGTATTCTTAATCTTAGAGAAAAAATATTATGGATCTCTCAAAGACTAAACATATAAAAATAATAATTCTAAGCTAAAAAATATTGTAAATATAGTAAATATTACAAAATGCAATTAAATAAATATACCTTTGTATTGAATTAAATTTATAGTATGAATTAAAGTTGAATCAAGGCTAGATTTTACAAGGTATTGAACTGCACTAACAATGACGGGAACATCATTACATTATAAATAATTCAATATGTGAGAGAAGCATACATAATATTAATTCTAACCATAAAAGTTAAATTTTATTTATAAAAATTTTATTATACCAAAGGTATGATATTTTCATTCACAATCTACTAACACATTGCTCAATGAAAAGGCATTTGTTATGTAAAATCCGGATTTTATGATAATTTGTGCTATTAACATTTGCAAATTTTCTAAAACCTGCAGTGAAAGTTGCAAAATGGAATGTAGGTTACAGTAACACAGTCATGCTAAAAATAGTCTACAATCAAACACAGATAGTCACGTCTAGATTTTGTGGCTTTTCTTTTAAAGAACCTATACTGTCCCAGTGCTAGGCAAAGGCTTCTGCCAAGTTCATCCATCTGTCTTCTAATGAGTTTATAGCTTTTTCTAACAATTTTGTAACAATTTACTGACTACCATCTATCCAGAATTTAAATAAATTTGAGTTACATTAATATAAATCATAATAAACCACCTCTTGAGACATTATTGCTAACTAAACAATTAATTTCATATAGTTAAAATAAAGCAAATTAAATTGATTAACAAGCAATTATTCTTTTAAAATGTTTATTATAATAACTTTGTATTTTATGGTCATTATTAATGAATACTGCCATTTTTACGGCTCATGGTTTTAATTTTGCAATATTTGACTAATAAACTATGAGAAAATCTTAATCTCGGAAGAGGTTATAAATTCAAATTTCTGGTCACATTGTAGAATTTTATTTGTCTTACAATAAAGTTTTGTATTAGATAAATAATAATTATGGGTAAATCAGTTGTGCTTCTAAGATTTCATCTTAATTTTGAAGGAAATATATTTCACCTTTATCCGTGTTTTAGGTAGGGGCTAGAATTTTATTTAGAGCAACTGTTTTTAATAAAGATTCAACAGCAGAATTATTGTTTTGAGTAGTTGTATATTTCTACTAACCTATTTGTTGATAGGTATAAAGCGTAAGAACAATATTTGTAACCGAGCCAAGCGTTTTTTCAGTTAGCGCCAATTAAATCACGTCAAAAATCAAAATTCAGCATTTATTTCGCTCGTATAGAGCGCCTATTGCTTCATTGGCAGTCCGACCAAATCGAATCGTTACCGTAATCGACTTCGATTCAAGACGATGGAGTGCTGTTATAATCTGTCGGGTTATTATGCCATCCGCGCCCTAGCGGTGACATCACCTCTATTGAACTAGATAACAAGTAATAATATAATGTCACACCCCGTATTTGGCGCAAAAGCCGATCAAAAAACAATATTAAACGTTAGTGAAGGAAATTGGTAGCTTGAACAATACTATAACGTCGCTAAATAAGCAAATTTTGGCTAACGTAAATCTCTCGAAAGGAACAACGAAAATGGTTAACTATTTGCCGCGACAAGCAATTACGTATATAAATATAATGTCTTATTCATTATGATGATATTTATGTCATAAATGCGACCCAAATTCAAAGCTCAAGAAAACCACACCCAAATCATAGGTTGATAAGTTTCATAAACGCTCCGAGATAATGCATTCTGATACCAGTTTCTTTACAAAACATGAGACAATCATTGTGAAGAAACTTACCGGCTTTTAGCTCCCTTATTAGATCCGTCGATTTCTGATCTCCACACAGATTCACTACTCTTGAGTTCGATAAAACTTACACTAAGCACACTTTAAACATAATACCGTGAAACTAAACAAGCACTAACGTTTTTTAACGTTTTAAAGCACTAGCACCACCATAATACCGCTTAGTGCGATATTTCCTCCCGTTTACAAAAAATATATCCGAGAATCCGTTCACACCGCTTCCGTAAATCGATGTCGGCTAAAATTTCGTTTCGTTTCCAGTTTCCACAATCACTCTATGGTCGCTTTTGGCGTTTCTCGTTTCGAAACAATTTTTGACAATAAGTACAGGTGGCGCCACAAACTAATATTGCCAATAAAAGGAATACATTTCCCACATTTACAGAAAACAATTTTTAAAGGGAACAATATTTTCTGTCTTATATTTGTCATCAACTTGTATCATGTGATTAATCGATCTATCCCACGAAATATTTTCATGCTTAAATTATCAAAAACTTTCCTTAGGTATGAATTATCAATTTAACATCAATTTGCTTACAAAATAAGATTTTAATTACGAATAAAATATTAGTTCTAGCAATGAATAAAAGCTTTGTTCATAAAATAACAGTTTAATTTCTTAAACTAGCTTTTTCCCGCAGCTTCGCTCGCATTTAGAAATAGTTTCATATCGATTTTCAACCCCTATTTCTATCTGTAGAATTGTATAGTAAAATAAGTGTGTAGTAAAAATTCTCAGTCGGTCACCAAATAAAAATTATCAATCACCAATTGCAAATACTTTTTATTTGTTAATTTCATCACTATGTAATTCCACTATTAAAATATTACTGTTAATTAGCAATTTATTTATATGATAAGAAAGAGGGAGCCATAATATGAAGTTCAAAGACGAACATTGTGTAATGTTTGGACCGCCTATCACGGTCATAACATTAAAGTCCTACTACTTATTTTATGTGATAAAAGTGCTAATCAAAGTGTTTAGTGAATGTTTTTTGCAATATATTGCTGTATTTTGTTGTTTCGCTACAGAATAAACTATAAATACGACCAAAGAATGCGTCAAACTCTTGAAATAAGCATTATATACATACGTTTTAAATTAGGTTTTCTGAACTTGTAACGAAGTATTTTAGTTTAAAAAATAAATAAGTAATAGGTTAGTCAGTTCCTAATATAAGCCATTTCCGATAAATATTACCCACCAAGCTTTAATCTGATTACAAACTTTGTTTTGTTTTTTACGTGTTTTCTAGTGATATGCGATAATTAAAGTAAATTTAATTAAAGCTGATTCCATGGCATGTCATTCAAAACAAAAAAAAATAGTGATTTTAATAAACATGATATCGCTCGTCCTAATGAACACTGTAGCAATGTTAAAGCAAAAAATGGTAATAAATCATTGACTGAACATTACAAATTGAAATATGCAAACTCAAAATAAAAGTATAAAAACTGCAAAAAGAAAATCTTTTCCCAATCGTCCCCAACTGGCAGAATAAACTAATAGCTTTGTCCCGTTTGATGGCAATTTCTGTCCCGTTGTGTCCGCTTACTCCCGGGTAGTTTCAATGAGCTTTTTAGGATATTTCTCTAAAAAGCTGATGTGGGAGACTCCAAGTGTCTAAAACTTCCAACCCTAAAGGTTCAAACATGAGCTCTCCGCTGAGGTTTTTATATTTGCGCCGCTTGAGGTTTGTTCGCGGTTGCACGTGCACAGCTTGAGTTGCCCTGTACGTGGGACGGGACAAGGGCCCGTCCAAGACGACTTCAGGGGACCAGAGCGATGCACTTCGGGTCATTTGCCATCATCGCGCGCCAAGCCGGAGGGCCCCAGTATACCTGGCACTTGGGCAGTGACAAGCGACAGGCGGATGAGGACTTTGAGGTTGTGATGCCGCGAAAAACGTCCTGCGCTACACGAACTGCACAAGCCATGGCGACCGTTGCCACACGTACGCCGCACACTGATGGGGTACGACATGCGGTGCGGAGACTTAGGGCAGTAGCTAGATTTTCAGATGATTAAACTAAACAATTCCAAATCCCAGACAAAAACGTGAAAATGCTCGAATCAATAATGCCAACTTCCCATTATATAGGAAAACAAATTTTATTTGGTAACATTTTTCACGTTCCGATGTTACAATGTATTAGTTGGTGACTGGTGAGTGGTGTTATTAAAAATAAAGACCATTGGATAAAATTATTTACAATTTAATTAATACATTTTTAAAATAAACACTTTAATTAACTTATACATGATCATTAAAATCATTTAACCAAATTTGTAATAGTTTTGATTTTAAAATTTAAATGTCTTGAAAACAAATTTTAATACATACATACTCTATGGATTCGACGTACGTATAATGGAACGTAACGTAACATTTGAGTGTTGCTAACTTATAAGGAATTGCTTTAATTTCGGGTATTTTAGGTTAATTTTTCCGAAAGACTTACTGGGATTTACAATAATTTGAAGAAACTTATCGTTTCAGACCTTTTATTTTATTATCTTATCACCAGCTACATTCGTCAGTGTTGTTATTTTTAGAAACGATTTGTAATAAACCATTAAACGAGAATGTACAAGTGCAAGTATGGATCATTTGTGTTAAAGAAAAAAGGATGAAAAAAAATAAAAAGGAATATTATTTATGATAGCAAATTGGCGAATTTAATCCGGGTTTGTGGGAAATTAAATAAATTAGAACTCCAACCCTTCTTTTGACGTATTTTAAGCTGTCAATACAAAAGTGTCAAAAATGTAACATTCATTTTCAAAATGGCGTGCAACTAGGTTGTGTGTTACTGTTAACCATTTTTGTTTTAAAATTTTACACACTGTTATCCTGATATTAAGGTTCGTATGTCTCGATTTAATACTGCGTTTACTATTTACAAAGTATTCGCGTGCTTGACGTCTATCGTTGTGTCAATATTTCAGTTTAAATGGGTCGCTCGCCGAGTCCTCGGCGTCGTGACGATAGGAGAGACCGGCGCGACAGAGATAGGGACCGCGACAGGGATCGCGACAGACGGCGGCAGCGCACCCGGTCCCGGTCGCGGTCCCTGGACCGGCGGCGACGCTCCCCGGAGCGGAGACGGTCGCCGTCGCCGCGACGGAGGCGTTCGGTCTCTCCGGCGCCCACCACCTCCTTCGTTCCGAAGCCGAAGAAGAATTTCGGCGAGCGACCGATCGTGACGCCGGCGGACCTCGAGGGCAAGACGCCCGAGGAGCAGGAGATGCTGAAGGTGATGGGTTTCTGCGGCTTCGACACGACCAAAGGTAAGAAAGTCGAGGATAATATCGACGGCGAAGTGCACGTCGTTCTAAAACGAAAATATAGGCAATACATGAACAGGAAAGGCGGATTCAACAGGCCGTTGGACTTTGTTGCATAGCTCGGTAATGCACAATCTACACATGCTAGCGTTAGACCTGCAGGGTCTGTGTTTTTAAACACTTATGTGATATTCGCTTCTCAGCTTGCCTTTGTGCAAAACTCTATGGGTGGATGTTATGAAAAACTAATCTGTGTTAACAATCCTCCTACATCAATAAGATCCCCGATAAACAGATAGTAACTGTGAATAATAATAATATGCAAATCCCTACATCTGCTCGACACCTAAGAAAGAAAACCGGTTCATGACCTTTTGTTACTTGACATTGAGCACATCCCTTGTGGGGAGAGTATTAAAACTACAATGTAATTACGTCGGCTCCGTTACCGCTTTCTCCCAGCACAAAGGCAAGCTTGAAGCCACTTTTTACTTAGGAATAAGTGTTAACATTCTGTTGCTGAAGTTTTACAATGGTGCAACTGTGATATATTGATATTTAAATTAAATATTATTTATTACTATTTTAATTAAAGACTAAAAAAAAACAGGAAAGACTCAGATGAAACAACATGCTTTTCATCAAAAACTAATAAAATAGGTATTTAGGAAGTTACACTAAGCTAATAATATCATAATATCACATTTGCATCCAACAATATTCTGCCACAAAACACAAAAATATCAGATTTGAGACAAATAGCAGAAATGTCATTTTAATGGAACATTATCAATGGAGAACACATTTTATTGTGACTACAATATTGTCATTTTCTTTGTCCTCATAATAGAGAAAATTTTGTGTTTGGCACAGACTTAATTTTAATCCTCTGCAAGTGGGTCATGATGTTCAAAATTGGAATTTAATCACTATTGATGCAAACCCAGAAATGAGTAAACAAAATGAGTTTGTTGTTTTGTGGCATACTGTAGTTGTAAGATAGATATAAGTCTGTTATACAGTACCCGCGCGCTGCGAACGCCCGCGCGGGAACCAGCTCAGCGCAACTGCGCACCAAGAAACTCGACGGAGTGGATTTGAGAGTGACTTATCAACGTCCGAGTGTCCGTAGTACAGCTGAGCGACTATTTATACTTTACATATAGATATTACGTGCGCTCAATGTAATTCTGCGCACTCAGATTCCCTGTAGTCTTGCATTGAGTCACACAACCGTCACGTTGCGAAGCCTCTCTACGGTCGCCGGACTGTCCCATAAGACTGACGCTCGCCGCGTCCGTTGAACGTTGCCCGCCCGACGCGCCACACACATAGTCATAGTTACAGATATATTTATACACATATACACCACTCCCCTCCCCCTATGTCCTCCATAATGTACAATAGTCAAGCTCGCTCCGCCAGAGTGTGCTGTTTTCAAAACATTCAAACGGTGTCCACAACTCTAGTGAATGACCATTTATGTTATGAGAGACACTGCACTCTGCCGGATCGGTCTCCATAGCCAATATATACAAAGGTTGCTTAAAATGTGATATTTTTTTACATAATGTTTAAGCGCACACGCGTCGTGCGGGGGCGCGGCGGCACTTGTGCGCGCTCACACCCACTCTGCCGAGTTTGTCACACCATCCGCACTTTCAGAATGAATCTAAAACTCCTATTTGGTCTCCCATTAACATTAAATTTACGGTTTCTCCAAATCATGAAGCATAACAAATCCAAACAAAGATGCAGATACAAATCTTGAATGATCTTTCAAAATTTTGATTTGTAAACATTTGATGATTAAATATAAAATGTCGAAACTAGTATAAATGAATTCAGAATTTTTTGTTTTTTTCCGATACAGTCATGTAAGAAAGCTGTTGCTAAAATTTCTAAAATAACAATTTTTTTTTGAGTTGACTTAGAGAATCTTGTTTACGTACAGACGGTCAGCTGATTCGTTCTCCGTGTAAATACCACAAACCTTAGGTATTTTTTAATTTGTATTAAAAAATTGTACACTTTGGTATTGTATTAAAATTATTATTTTATATTCTGTAGATATAAATGGAAATCGCCCTTGGATGCCAATATAAAAGTAAGTTTAAAATTGAAACTCTAGTATGTATCATAATTTAATCTGATGGGGCAACTGGCATATTATGGTTTTATTTAGAAACATTTTCAATTGTAAATTTAAGCGTATTAGATTTAAGTTTCTTATCTAAATTAAATGTACTAGATTTATTTTTAAAAAGAGTTTTTTGAATATTTTGATGTTTGTGTTGTGTATTACAAAATAGATTTCTAAATTTTTTGGTACTTGGTGATCTGTGCCACACTTCTATTATTTTTATGATTTATGTTTTGTAGAATATTATTGTCATCACGGCACAGAGTACATTTTAATTATAATAAATCTTGAAAACTGTAAAATCCAAGGACTCAAATATAAAATAAATCTCTTTCTGGATCAAACTATGTTTTATTAAGACTAATGTTAATGATGTTCCCATCTGATCTTAATATTATGTACATATTATATTGTTTGATTTATAGTAGCTCTGGCGCGAACGTCATCGAACTCTTCAAAGCTTGAGAAAATAAATGAATCGTTATATCGACTCTGAATTGTCACTACATATTATAAAGTTACCTCTAATATGACGTGACGAAAAAAAACCGTAGCTATGCGTAGAGTCCCGTTCCCATTTGATACTGTGCTAGACGGAGGAAGATGCCATCTAGCGACAAGTTAGGAGAGAGATAACTAAAATCATTTGCTGTCAGCCATAAAATTTATTTCACTGAGATTCAATTTAAATGCATTTGAAACAAAACATCAAGCTTAAAAATAAATAGGAACATACATTTTATATTCAACAAATAACCCAAGTTAATTGGAAGGGTTTTAAAATTATAAACGAAGCACATTATATTATAGCACATACATAAAGTAAACATTTTTGTAGATTTCATTTGTAATAAAAAATTGGTTTATTAAAATAACTAAAATACAATATTTTTATTTTCTAGTTCCATTGTTTTTGAAATCATATTCATATATTAATATATTGTAGCAAAATTCTATTAAATTAATGTGCGTGATTGTAAAAATAAAGATCTTTATAATACATATATATGTATTGAGAAACATTTAGGGCTTGTTTCACCGCTAACTGTTAAAGTTTCTGTTAGGCTATCCACAACATTTTTGACAGATTCTTTATACAACATCAGTCAAATAAAGTTATATCTGCCAAATAAATAGACTACCTGTAAACGGTGAAACAGGCCCTTAAACAATATATTTTACTCTATATCATGTTTGATAGCATTGTAGATTGGCCAAATATATACAAAAAATAATATTACTGAGATCGAGCGATACATATCATAGTGGCCACTGAAGTTACAAGCAGAATAGTTATTGTTAGACTTGTACTTACTGAATAGTATTACATAATTACATATAACGTCACGTGACTCAATATGCTATTCACGTACAGTGCTAAATTTTTGTTTCACTTTTCTTTTCGGAAAAATCTGCGTATATTTTTAGATGTACGCGCAAATTTCGATATGTTTAATATAATATAATTTGGCAAATACAATTCATAAGGATTTGAAGTCATTAATATTGTGAGCCTTCAAGTATTCTGAGTGCCGAGTGCGAGTTTTTTTTCACATTTGTCCGTCAACGCGTTTACTAACATTTTATATAGAGTTCGTAGATGTGGCCGTGAGCGCTCGCTAGGTGGCGCTGTACAAATCACTTATAAAATCGTAATAAACGCGAAACGCGATCGAAACTGAAAATAAAACTCGCTCTCGGTACTCTGTTCTATTTGAGACTGATAAAGAATTAGTACACACAAGTTGTAAAATACCTAGACACACTAAAATTTAGTAATGGTTAGGCTCATCGAAACTTTAGGCCGCTTTAGCAATACGTCAAATCCAAAGCTGTGGGAATATTGTGGAGTAGACTTAGATCTATCTATCTCCATAATCCGCGGCTCTGATGTATGTGTGTGTGTGACCGGGCATGTAATATTCGGATCGGATGTAGTGCTAAAGCGCTCTCTCACATTTTAGAATACTTTCGACAAAACCTCAAGTGCCTCTTCACATGCACACAGCCGCAGTGCGGTCGCCGCTTACAGATAAACTCACACACGACGGTAATTATCAATAAACTGTTGTTTAACCGCCGTAACTTGGCACTAAACGTCATATAAAATGCCAAAAATTGTATGAAATTCCGTGCCAAGTTATTTTGATTTGAACATATATTTTTGTCATTTAAGGGAGCTTTCCGATCTTTACAGTGTACGATCACAAACAATACAAACCCAAATACAACTTTTTGAGGGTACAGGTGGTAAATATTAATAATGGTTAAGTGTTATTTTCTACCGACATTAGTAGCGACCGGTGCCGCCAATATTGGGTTTGGCGTTGATTAAAATTTTAACCGTCAGGGCTCTTATGTAAAAAAGCGTCAACAAACAATAATTGAAGTTAGAAGAATTATATTTTCTATACAAATCACTTAGTCTTAAAAATTGCTGTCAAAATCCATGTAACGAAAGGACAAATTGCGAGTAGATTGCTATCGCATTGTTTTGTTATAGCATAATACGAGTTTGAGATTTTGGAGCAACAATTGCGCAATTATTACTATCGCGAGATACACACGATAGCCCTTCGGATTCTTCTTATATTTTGTTTCTGTTTGGTGGTCGCGGTGGCCTCCGTTGGTCGGCAATCCTTTACAAGATACCTTAATTATAATATATATTATTATTTATCAGACATAAGATGCGAGTACTCTCATTCTCCACACTCTGTTTGGGTTCTTAAATGTTTCATTATTAACATACATATTTTACCCTACCTATATATATGAGATCACATATAACATGATTTAAAACTACCTCTCTCAGTACTCTGTAGTGAGCGGGGTAATACTGGCACAAAAGATAAGCTCCGCTTTGAATTAAAAACGTAATATTTACAAAATTCACAAAAAAAATAATGTTAAAAGGCTATCATAATATTTGATGACATTTTTAAATGGAATGTTTTCTATATAGTTTGCATTATTATAGGAATTTCTTATATAATAATTATAAATTGAGATCTTTTTGAATAGCGTCATAAAAATGTCGGCGGAGACATCTGTAAATCTACCTTGCAACAAGCTCTAATGTACAAATCGTAATACAAGTGTAGAGATAAACTCTACATAAACGACCTCGGGGACCATCTATCTACTAACTCACAAATTTCATCGGCCTCAATTTAGGCCTCCCTAGTGTGACGTCACACCTTTTCAATTCAACATCACCAATTGAAACCTCCTCAATATTTCTTTCTATAGTTAATTTGGGATGTGACGTCACTAAACTGTAGACCCTCCCACTGGTGTCACACTTCGTCGACATCCCCTTTACGAGTGACGTACTTGATGGACGGCCCCGGTCATCCGGTTACAAAAGGGACGGTATTTAGCAGGCCATACTCGTATGTACTCTCAACTGAATACTATTTCGTCACAAAATAAGCTGCTGCTATAAATAAATTAAAAACATGTTATTGTGTAAAAAAATTAGTAGTCTCAAAAAGCTATCCTTAGTCTATTCAATATTGTCTGTTCGGTTTAGGAATATTTTTTTGGATTCATCTGAAATCGTATATCCTGTGTACTATAACCTAATTAAATAATATCTAGAAATTATAATACCGTCAGAAGTAAACAGTTTTATATGTAGAAGATAGGTTGTAGGTCTTCAAACCAACAGTCTCTTATCGAGCCTCATGTGACAGGTGAGATCACTCTCGTACACACACATCGACAGGATGTTCTCACTATATACAGGATGTAACAAAAGTGATAAAACTTAAATGATCGTATGTGTCCCTGACATAGAGTTTACTGTGAAGAAAACTTTCACTAAAGTTTTATCAGTCACTTTTGTTACACTCTGTATATTCAATAATGTCTGCAGCAAAGTTATATGCTATCAAGAACATATCATACATTTTTGATCATTAACGCCATAGACACCATCAAATCGAATTGAAGTAAAAACTCTGTGACAGGGGCTCAGTCTAAACGGCAAGTGAAGTCTGCAGCGACTTTCTTGGACGATATTTCAGAATGTAAGACGCATTATTCAATGACGTACTTTAAATCAAAATGTTTGGAGTTGACAGGATTTGTGAGCAGATAAGAATAATAGGACATATATCATTAACCTCGATATGAAGATACCAGTGCGTTTTCAGAATAGTTAGAGGGGATCTGTAAAGGTACGGGATGCGTTCGCACGTGTGGAGGTTGACGTTTGACTGATGTGGAGAGAAATACCGGACGTGCTGGAGGGAGTCTACTGATAGAGTGACTTGTGAGGGTCTCTGATACTGTCTGTATAGAGAGGTGTCCGAGCTGGGAGGTTTCCTAATGTGGAGGAGCTAGGAGGTGTTCGATTGTGGAGGAACTGGGAGGTATTTGACTATCGTGGAGGAGCTGGGAGGTTTCTTATTGTGGTGGAGCTGTGAGGTGTCCGATTGTGGAGGAGTGGAGGAGCTGGGAGGTATTTGATTATCGTGGAGGAGCTGGAAGGTGTCGATTGTTTTTTGGATACACATGTAGTTTGACCTTCCGTAGAGAAGCTGAGAGGTTTTGTAAGGGGTACGTGAGGTCTAGAACGGCGGCGCGTCGTCGAGGGTGTGCAGCCAGTTGAATATCATCATGTTGCGCTCGTACTTGGACAGTGGGCGGCCGCGCTCGCGCTCCAAATCCGCAGCTGTCAGCGCGAGCTGTGCTGCCTCTGAAATATACATTTTTTTCTGTGATTTGTGTCTATGATGTAGCAGAATACACAATCTTTAATACAATCACAAAGTACCTACACAATCTTGAATTCGAAATTGAAATGATCGTTGCGATGTATAACGTATTAAACAACACCTCATATCTGAACTAGGCAAGCAGGCCTTGCCTGGCTCATCATCTATATAATTAAAAAAAAAGACGGGTTTGTTACAACACTTATAACTCGTGATCTGCTGAACCAATTTTCATGGTTATTCATTCGTTGGATTTGTCTCCGCCCCGAATAGCAGAAGACATCTTAAAAACAATGAAAACCGATATGTGTAATAAATAATCATTTCGACAAATTCTCATTTGATTGTTACATGTCAAACATTTGCCAATCTAATCCTGTCAAATACTGTAACTATTCATGTGTGCGTTCAGAAATTTATGTTGTGTAAAATGTGTGGAAAGTACATTAGCTGTTTGTTTGTTTTAGACATTCATTTGTGTAAATTTTTTATTTTCGAAAATAATACCTAAAATTTTTTCTACAGGTTAACAAATGTGTAAATGTCTTTTTATAAGTGTCTATGATTTTTCTTGAGAAGCTATTGTCTATGTGTTGAAAGTTTTGTGCAAGTGCAGAAACGAGAAATCGTCGAGCTTATCGTACAGATGAACAGAGGAATAATCTTCGAAGTGCAAAAAGATCATTGATTGTTAGGCGGTACGAAGTTCGCCGGGTCAGCTAGTCTCTTAAATATTTCAGTTGAGCACACTAATCGAATGATAGGTTCATAAAGGGTTTTCCTCGATATGCTAGTACATTAAAGCTTATAAAACGTGTGTGGCGAGATCAGAGATAAATGAATTAATCGGCGCGTAATTTTTTTTAAACGTTTTTGTAGGCCTGGCTGGATAGGTTGAGAAAAAAAAAACAAGCATACTAAGCATGTTTTTTCTCTGTGTGTATTGTGAAACATTTATTTGACAAAATTCAAATAAATGTTTATTATAAAGTATGTATGTCTGTACGTACCAGGATGTACGAACTTGGGGTGGGGGCGCGGCACCGCCAGCGTCGTCGGCGCCGCCCCCGCCGCAGTCCCCGCCCCCGCCGCAGCCGCCGCCGCCGCCTGTAACGCAAACATCCGAACAATGGTTTAAAACAAAACGTCAGTAAATAATGATGTTAATACAATTGTTCAGCTGAATATGTTGCAAGAAAGTAAGTAATAACAAGCTAAATATCTAAAGAAAACAAAAAAACCGACTGCAGGAACCCTTGCAATTTAAGAAATTCAATATTCGAATTTGGTGCCAAAATTTACTCTCGTCACTCTCACAATAAATACAAATCTATCGACACCTCTGAAGCCAAAATCTATCAAGTCCTTGAGGCTGCAGAGCGTGCCAAACGATTATACATACATACTCTCGAAAAACATAACCCTTCTTCTGGCGCAGCCGGATAAAAAAACCGTGAACAGTGCATTTTATCAACATCCCTAGAGTTCAATTAATTATTTTTGCATTTGACATTGTTATATATAGTCAAAATACAGACATGAAATACATTAAAAACTCCCTGTTTTTTGCGTTAATGCATGGTTTTGGACCCGAAAAAATATTTGAAATTAAAATTATGTAAGCTTGATATGATATAGGTGTTAAAATTTTATGGAAAAAAAATCAGTATATACTTGAAGGTGGCAAAATGTTAGTTATCCGCTTCTTCCGCTTATGTCCTCAATTACTATATGGCAACCAGATAAAAGAACCAGAAACTTCTAACTTCAAGTGAGAGTTGTTCCTTCTATGGGCTATCACTCACATCTAACGTTTGATAAAAAAAATATGAAAATGTCCCCACCTCGAGCTTGTCGAGGTTGAACTCCGACTGCGACATGCGCTCGAGCGCGCGGTACGTCGTCAGCAGTCGCCGCTTTATGTAGTTCTGTCGCACCTGAGAACAACAACCACACTGTCACCACTCCGACATATAAAAAAGGACCTCGAGAAGTTAAAACAGTTTATTGTATGACGAGATATTTAAACCACGGGACAAAAAACTGATGGAAGTAATGAAGTGAAAAAAAAAACTTCTTTTATGACATCAATTTATGATGTTGCTAGTAAGGAATAATCTGACAGACGGATAGTGACAACAAAATTATCCTTTGTCCTTTTATTATCACTATAGCTATGGCCGGGCTCAAAGTACCCCATACAAAACAAATTTCAGGACAATGGGTTCAGTGGTACGGGCGTGAAGAGGTCACAGACAGACACACTTTCGTATATTTAATATTATTATGTAAGTATAGGTTATATACGGTCCACGTGTTGTTTTGTTCATACTTAGGTGAGCGTTGTCGTAACAGACCTTTTTGTTATCAGTCGGTAGAGGTCGGTGCGGCGGCTGCACGGAGTTGGAGCGCTGCGGCGACGGCAGCTGGGACCCGCCCACTGAAACACACACATTTAATACTAAAACACACATTCTAATAACTAAAAATTAAAAGGTCTTAAAAACACACAGAGTGTGAGAGTTTAACCAAGAATAGGAAGGATACGTATAAAAAAAATTGAATGTTTATTATGATAGTGGGCTAAAAGATATACAGAATGCACAAAAATCTCTGATCTATTGAGAAATAAGTTAGATAGTAGCGATTTAAGTTTAAGAGATGGCTCTTACTCTCAAAACATAATTTAGTATGAACTTTATATGCAGGTTATAGACTTTTACGTCACAATCAATATCGGATCTCTGTTTCTAAAGTAGTCATTACTTTATAAGGCTTGTGCTGTTTTTAATTTTATCAAAAAACTTTATCGTTTTTCAATAACGATAGATTTATTTAAATAAAGAGTAAAATATCAGGCATATTTCCTAATGTGTTTTAATGATTCTTCAATGCACGGTGTGAAAAAATGCTGGCAGCAACATTTTTTATTATCTTTTCTATTCGCAGTAACTTTGTACTTACTGGAATTTTAAATTGCTTCAAGTAGTGTCAGTATAAAAAATTTCATTTGTAGTCTAAACATTTTTACAGACAGGATTACTCACAGACAAATCGTCTCTCACATTTATAATGTTAGTATTATAATACATATCGGACTTACAAACATAATATGCATGTGATTTAGTTAGATACCTGCGACCCAGGTGCTGCAGGAGCGCGAGGCGGCGGTGAGGGTCAGAGCCTCCAGCGCCGCGCACAGACCCACCTCCGACGTCGCGCTGCACATAACACATTATTATGTTAGGGGGCAAACAAGAAGTCAGGTCACTTGTCTGAGAGCAACTATCGTCGCCTATGGACATTTCCTAAGGTTTAGTTTGGCCGTAAGTTAGCACAAATCTTCATATAAAGCCGTGCTGAGTTCTTTAGTGTTCAAAATATGTAATAGTACCTGCGCAATGGACGAAGTGGCGGAGCGCTGACGTCACCGGCGCTAAAGCACCGTCGCAGGCCGAGCTGTGCGCACAGCGCCGCGCAACCCGCCAGCAGCTCGCGACACGTGTCCGCCCCGCCACCCACCGCGCCACCTACTCCGACTCCGCCGCGTCTGAACATAGAATACCAAACATGGAATAACAACTAGTAAGTAGAACAATCCCAGCAGGGCTAGCATAGCATCAGCAGACATACGGAAGCATAAAATTTTTTACCGTTTTTCCGGGATAAAGTAACAGTTTTCTACCGTCACTAGCATGGCGATCGGAAATAGAAAGTTTCTTTCTTATCTAAATTTCTTCCGTCATCGAAAGTCTTTAGAAAAGCATGGCGACTATAAGAATCTGTGGTATGAAGGGAGTTTCTGTCTTTTGTCGACGTTGAAACTTGAGTCAAGGAGTAACACCATGCTCGATTATAAGAAATTTTCACATAGAGAGAAACTGAATTGTTCTTTCTCTGAAGTATCGACAAGAAAATGCTATGCTAACCCTGCTGACGTGGTATGATATGTCACATACGAGTAGTCTTGCCGGGACCATCCCTCGCACACCTTTTGTCCCAGAAACAATGGCTATACTTTTGCATTGTTTATTTGTTTGTCTGCTTGTCGGTTGCCTCTTCACACTCAAACTGCAGAGCAGGTTTTACTGAAATTTGTTATAAAGACACACACTAGTGAGTAGCCAGGTTCTTTTAAGGAGGCAGGGGGGTGTAAATTGGTATACAAAATTCTAGATGTTTGTCCTGCCTAATACAGCTAAGTCCCGGTTGACAAATGTTGAGTTTGTCCCAACTAAACACTAACAGTACTTTTTTTTTTTTTTTTAATTTGCAATGAAAAGCAGTTAACATTATTTATAGCTAAGTTAGTTTTTATTATTTATACACCTACTTTAAAATCTTGCCATCTGGATTTGGACTGGACACTCTCAAGGTAGGGTCTGGTCCTTGCCCGGCCTGGAAAATAAAATACACCAATTTGTGAAACAAAACTCAACAGTCACAACACAAATATCCACATTTTACTCTAGATTTTTATGACCTCTAGATTTTAGATGAAAATATTGTGCTGGCTTGCAAAATTTACTTGATACTCTGAAAGTTATAAAGCCAGGAACAAATATTGTTTGGGAAATACTGTTCTACATAGTTATTTGTACCATTTTGCAAATGTACCTTGCACGCTAGCAGCTTCAGGACTCGGGCATCGGAGGCAGCGGAGGAGACACTGAACAGGGATAGCTCTGTGGTGACGGACTCGTGGGACGGGGAGCGCGCCACGCCCACCCCCCGCCACGACTCGCCCACGCACAGCTCCACTGTATGGTTATAATCAGTTCAGATTTTTATATGAATAAAAAATAATGTAATTTCTTTTGACCAATTTTGCTATATACTGTTCCTAGAGGTGGCAATTTTGTGATTATTTAACCGTATCATGTGCAGTATAGATCTATAATGCTAAATAGATTGAAAAATTGTATAATGATCATAGGGTTCAAATTAATTTACAATGAGGTCTTCTATATTGTCCTTAAAATTAAGTTGATCTTATTTCTCCACTCACAGAAGTTTAATGTTAAAGCCTTATGGTAACATTCAGAAAACAACAAAGCTTTAAAACAAATTAAACAGCCTGAGAGTGTTACGTCAAACGCCGGATCGTGCTTGAACCAAAACAAAACATACCGTTTATGTTGGGATCCACGGCGACGGGGTTAATTCACCGGCTTATATAAAATATATTACCTCTCAAACCCGTCTTAATATAAAACAATTATGTAATTTTGTTACATGAAATTCTTTAATGTTTAAAAACATGCGAGATGCGAAATAATCTCACAATTTGCGAATTGCGACGGTTTTTGACGTTTGACATTGATGACTTTGACTGTTGACATCTTCTATTTTTTATGGCGCTACGGCTAATGGCTATATAACCATGGCCAATTATGGCTATATTCTTGGTCCAATAATTTTAGCAACGTTACAATATTTCGTCAAGTCTAAAGACTAGTCAAAGGCAAGATAAATCGTCTGTGCAGTTAACGTGTCAAGTCAGTTGATTTAGTAAAGTGATATACGCTTTACTAAAATTTCCAATGGAGTTTTGGAGGGATACATAAAATAGCAAGCTCCTTGAAGTTGTATCACTTGCCCACACGTGTGCATGAGGACGAATATTTAATGGTTGATATTCTACCACTATAACGCATTAAAACCCAAAACAACACTAATTTAGCGGAGAAATACAAAAACACAACATTACTTTTTCACGTCCCGCCAAAACTCCGACTGTTGACTTATTAATTCTGTCAGAAAAACTCTTTCTCCTTTGCATCATATAAATTATGGGTAATTTGCCAAAGAGATCCGACATCCCAGCGCAGCTTCCTTTTTATTAACCGACTTCTAAAAACGAGGAGGCTATGTGTTCGGCTGTAGATATATTTTTTTAGGGTTGCGTTGTCATGTGTACAACGAATAGGTAGGTGTTCGCGGTTTGGCTGCGGCTTCTATCTTTGATATATTTGCTACAAACGTGTGTTTTTTTAAATCTTTTATTTAAAATTTATTAAAGAGGGTTTGTTCGCAATGCGAGCATGTCACCCTGCAAACGTATGTTCTGCGTATGAAGCTTCCGAACTCGTTTTCCGCATTCGGATGCCAGATTTTATAGAATGCGTAATTCGTAGAGTTCGGGGAAAAGTAGACGTATTCGCTTACTAATGTATTTCCTACTTTTCAAACTTCTATTGCATTTGGGTGTCCGAATGCGGAAAACAAATTCGGAAACCTAATACGGAAAACGTACATTAGCGGCTGGTCTTAATGTTGTTAACCGACTTCCAAAAACGAGGAGGTTATCATAGTTCCGTAATCCGTAGCCAAGATGCAAAAACAGAATTCTTGTAGACTCGTTGTCTATCAGTGTATTCATGCATATTTGATATGTCTGAGCCACTTTTTTCTAAAACTACTTAGAAGGACTGTATTGTAAAATGCGTATTGTGTCGTAGATAGCCTACTTTATCTATATATACTCTGAGGTAATGCGTACATCATGGTGCATGATCGTACAGGAATTATTGCAACCTCTGTACCGTGCCCTAAGAACATGGGACATGGCTGAGAATACTTCCAGAGTACACCTACTACCGCCATCAACGTTGACGGCCGACAGAGTAGTGAGGCCAGAAACCATGGTAAACCTAAGTTATATAATACTCGTATGTAGGTTTACTCTGGTATAGCGCTTGTGGTCAAGCTATACTAAGATAATTGATTAGATAAATTTCTTAGACAGTGAAATGGCCAATGGGTTCACTCGCTACGGAACCCTAAAGTTGGTGTGTGAATGAGTCCGTTTGCCGTAAATTTTATATTATTAAAGTTATTGATTTGAACGGCTGCCCCGGCTCGTGTTTGTCAAGGTATTGCGAGCGCGGTGGGATCACATCACGCTTTAGTTTAATCACGTCTTTGATTCTTTAAATTTAAAAACTCATGTTTTGTTACAGTGCAGTTGGACGGACTTTATAATAGCCCAAGAATTCCCATTGCCGTGGGAGAGCCGTACTTCGGCACAAATGAGCCGGCTCGACCGGAGAGATAGTACGGCGCGCGGCGTCATAGAAAACCGGTATGAAATAGCGTTGCGCTGTTTTGTTGTTTACCGGAGGACCAACTTTCCTACACTTCCTTCCCTATCCCTATTACCATAACCTATTCTTTCATCAAAAGCCCGGCAACTCACTTGCGACGCTTCTGCTGTTGCAAGCGTTCATGGTCCCTGGCAGTGGCTTTCCACTGCCGTGATATTTATTATGAAGGGGTAAGCGACCGTCTGCTCGCTTACCTAATTTTCTCGATTTTCATTTATCAAAATTTAATCACAAAAACTCAATTTTCATTTCTCAAAATGTACAATCAACTGACGTTCTGTGATCCTGCGCGAAATCCGAGGTGGATAAATATTTATACGTATGTATATTCTGTTATGTTGTATGTACTGTACGTGTGTTGCGGGCAAAGTAGATACCGGCCACTTAGCTAAATGTTTGGGGATATGTATGTTATAGCAGTACAAGTGTACAGACTAGAGTTATATATCTGAACTAGGTATTTGTGTGTGTGATTCAGATTGTCTATGTATAAAATCAGAGAAGTTGAAATAGATACAAATTGAGGATCTAAGTAATTTGGTCGGGTTATGTCAAACCCATCCGACAGGTCACGGCTTATACGGAATTGACATATTCCGACTAAATGAGGTAGGGCTGTCAACTGGCTCTCTTTCAATTTCCGCCATTATCTGTATGCACTTACCTTGATACAGCGCCTGTATTGAATTCTGTCCAAACTCCACATCAGAGTCCAAAATGACTATAAAATGGATATATTTAGTTTAACTTTACGTAAAAAATTTATTTTTATTTCTAAATGTCATATTTTAACATAACGCGGAAAAATTTAGTTTATGTGTTTTATGACCTTGGCTATTCATAAGGTTGGCTATACAATCGTTAATCGTTATACATATTTAATAATTTAAAATTGTTCGCATTATGTTTGGTTTTTGCTGATCACAAATGGTCTAAGGCCCTACACACAAACTTTAAATTTAAAAGCTTCTCAAAGAAATACATAACTCCTCCCGGCACAGTTGGTTAAAGTAAAGAGGTGAGTGGTACCCGACTTGCACCGCGACACCGCCACGCGCTTCACCAACATAATATAAATCTAATTCAGTAGATCATCTTTAAGTAGACTTTTGACTCACAGCCACAAGTCTACTTAAATATGGTTGTGAGTGAGTTGTGACTCAAGCAACTAGCGAATTCACACATTTTAGCAAAGATTTCAAGGCGTTAGTTAATTATACTACTCCAACATTTTATCGACGTCAAATAATAGGAAATAAGTTATAACAAGTTATAATATTAACTGTAAACAATTCTTATTATTATTTTAAAAAAGGAAGCTTTTTTGACGAATGAAATTAGTGGTCAAACGAGCAGACGGTTCACCTGATGGTACAAGTAACTGCCGTCGTCTTTCACGGAGGAATGGGCTACGGGAGTAGGGATTGCCATTTTTGTCATTTTTAATGTAAAAAAAATAGTACTGTCATAAAATTATAATTAAAATCATAGTTTTACCAATTTAGGTTGTCTTGACGTAGCTCGTAGCGTAGGTGTACTAACTAGGGATGACTCACTCTAATTCCTGGCTACTAACGGGTCAACGGGAAGTGAGTGTCAACTATACTATTTACTAATATTATAAATGTGTAATCGGTCTCTCTTTTACATAACAGTGTATGTGGGTTAGGTTAGGTTAGGGCGCTATCTGCAACACCAGAAGCTACGCAGATGTGTTGTCCAACACTGGTTAAACCGTTGCCCAGCGCTGGGATTCGCTTAAATAAAGTAAAGTTATATAAGGTCGGTAAGTACAATTTTAAAATTAAAAACTTTTGCGCGAGTGTGCGCGCGCCTTACATAATACATAGAGTAGTATGTATATAGAGGCTTCTCTGTGTGTGTCAGATAGAATGTTATGGACACGCTTCAGGGATTAAAGTTTAATAATAATTATTATTTTAGGTCAATATTATTTAGTCGCCAAGAAGGAGACTATTTGTCAGAGACTATTGTATGTGAAAGTGAGAATGTTGTGAGTACAATATACTGTATCTGTAGAATAGCAGTGTTCGATGTGTCCGCTTGTCTAATTGCCATAACCCAAATTTAAATAAGCATTATTAGACGACGTGATGTAGATACACTAATCAATATTTTGAGAATTCGATGTTACATAAAATTATGCACATCTACATATAATGTAGCCTAAGCGAAGTAAGAAATGCAAAAAAGAGAAGCTAGCGAGAGTGACCTTTATAAGGTGGTTTATAAGATGGATACTGTTAAACTCTTTTGCCTGTTTTCACCAACCGCGTTTGTTATTTTTTCGGCGTGTTGGTTCCAAAACTAACACACCGCAAAAATAACAAACGACTTATCGAGTTGGCGCTATTTAAAATAATAATTATTAGCATGTAGTAAAGCATGTTTATATGAAGAATAAGATGTAACATCATAGCTCTAGCTAGCACGAGCCACGGAGCGGCGTGGCGGACGATGTGACGCGGCCGCAGCGGGCGCGTCCACAGTACGCTCGCGTATCGGGCGGTATTGTAGTTGATTGTGGCGTGCGTGGCGGTGAACGGAATGCAAACTAAACGCGCTAGGGCTGCTGATGACGATGCTAATAATATTTGCATTTATTTTTTCATTTCACTTATCCTTTTGTCCGTTTTAATTATAACTTGTTTACCAATAACCATCTGATTTGTTATGATGATTATTATTTTAATAATATCTCTGCTAAAGGTAGAAGCTATATAATATTTTTATAAAAATAGTGTCACGTTATTGTGCAAGCCTGATTTATTTACCAATAAAGTATTAGTGATGATACTAAGTTTCGGTTTTGTTTCATTGATAGTTTTTTTTTCTTTACTTTGCTTCGCTCGCACATGAATTCGATTGTACATTGTATATACAATCGAATTCTTGTGCGAGCGAAGCGAGTCCTCTATATCCCACTCCTACGTCCCACTTTACGAAAAAAAAAGTATAAGAGCTTTAGATTTGCGCTTTAGCATAGTAATTTGTGTATGTGACTAGATGTGATTACAAATTAAATATAATATTATTGTTAATAATAATCATATAAAATCTTGTACTACTAACACCATCTATGAGTTGAGATCTGCAGCTGTAAAGATAAACTATATATAACTATATATAATATATGAAATCTAATTTTAAAGCACCTAAATAAGTCATAAAGTCGAAATAAAGATACAGTATAGCGGCAGCACGGCCCTGACTCTTTATCAACCCACACAACGGCGCTGCGGTAGTAGTCGATTGTGTCACTATACGCCGCACACACACACACTCAGGTAACGAATTAGGGTCGACTCTATTTAGATACCCGGCCAAAATGCCGTAACCAAAGAATTTTAAAATATTCCTTATTTTGCTATTGTTATAAATTGAAACAATGATTTTTTTTTAAATACATGAACTATACTAGTAACAACAAGCTGTCATTTGTAAAGAGTGCCTTAAGGAAAATACATAAATGCTAAACATAAGTATAAAATTAAAAATATATATATTAAGGTTTGCTTTATTATGAACGAATATTTTTTGCATAACAATTAATTAGTGTTTGTTAATTATTTTATATTCGATAATTTCATAACTAAATAGCAAAACCCTAGCTACAGAGTTTTGATCTGATATTCTGTCCATAAAAAGGGCTTCTTTTAAACCACGATAGCTAGGTAGTTGTAATTTTCATGTAGCAGACCCAATATTTTTGTTAGCATTTTATTAGAAAAGCTTTAAATTAAGTATGTACTTTACTGGAGCCCTCATTCCTTAAAATAATTTTGTCTTTTGTAAACTACGCGAAATCCTTAGTGTTTAAGTTTGACCAGTATTTAAATGTTAGTGACAAATAATTGTTTAGTGAAATGCCTAGTAATAAATTTAAAGATGCTTTATAAAAGTAGAAAAGATCTTATTTTAATAAATTCTAAAAAAATAAATTCTTGGGTTACTACCGATCACATTTTGCTTTGTTTTTTTCAAGTCAACCGGGGTATCTAGAAGTCGTAGCTTAGATCGTTATTTTGGGAATCCAACAGATTATAATATGACATCCATTTTTGAATTGCAAACGTTTCAAAATCGAATATATCGTGTTTATTATTCGGCAACGTGAGTACAAAATGGCGGACGACGTCATCTCCAACTTTAACTACATGTGTGTACACACGTTTTATGAAGTTATGTTTATCACTGTAGACTGTAGGTACTATGATTACGTAATATTGAAGAAATATTATATTCATGTTATTGTTCTGCCTTAAAAAAAGGTTCGGCATGAACTGATTGTGAACGGTGGCCATATGTTAAGATATTTATTTGAGACTTTTATGAAAAAAAGAAAGTAATCGACGAATCCGAATTTGTTTTAAAGTCTTGACTTTAAAATTTTCTTCATAATACAAGTCAGCTACATTTTCGGCACCTTTAAAATTAATTATAACTTGTTAGTTTTAATAATTTTATTGATATCGATTTCTTTCGCAGTTACTTTCCACCACCCCTGCCCTATTTGTGTTCTGAATGTAATTTGTTATTCGAAATATTCTTTACTTTAAATAGCAAACAATATGTGTTATTTGAATTTTAGTAAATTTTATATAATATGTCTTTGTATACTTTACTTCTCAATAAATATAAAGCTGGCTGTTTCTCGCGGGGTTTATTATTTTCTTTTGCTGTAAAAATTAGTTCCTATGTCCTTATGGAGACGAGTTATAAAATAACTCTACGCTAAATTTCATTTAAATCCATTCAGTAAATTTTAAGCTATGGAGAAATAAAATAATTGGTCTATGTTTTAAGCGAAAGAGTTTTAACAAACAGCCATACAATATACATCCATCAACTAAGCCATCCATGCAAACTTTTGCTTTTGCAATATGTATAAGCAGGTTGATTCCTCCAATCTTAAAAAAGTATTTTTATTTTATGTTAAAGGATATTCAAGATGGCGTAGTGCTGACGCCGACATAAAATTGTGAGTCTAATATTTAACATCATTCGTAGTCGTGGTGAGCGTGTGAAATTAATTTATATTATGTATATTATTAGTCGTACGCATACATAATATTTATATTATGTATGCAGTATAACTAACGTGATAATCTAATGTACCTGTATTTCATTATTTTAATTTGGTATTTTTACCCAAAAAATATTCTCGCAATAATGTGCTCAAATTTAGTACCAAATGTTGTACTACTCAAAACATATTTATCATAGAGGATTAATAAAATAATATATATTACTTGATGTTGAATATAATTACTATCGAATAATTTTGTAGCAATAATAGCACTTAGTTTGATATCAAAACGTTTCAGATTGCACAAGTAACTGTATTATCATTTATCAAGAGGCAGCGAATAGATTACATCGAAACGAGCATACGTCATGGTACACGAGAAAAATTTTAATGTATAATACTCGTAACTATGTCAAAATAACATATTATATCATACAATATTCATACCATTTGAACTTGATGATTTTCCTTAATTTTTCAAGTCTACAGCACCTTGTGTGGCCAAATTTGAATAAAATGAAGGAAATAAATATATAAGATACGCTGTCAAAATGAATAAAAAACAAGATATACTACAACATCATAATTATGGATAATTATTACCGAATATGCTAAGGTATTATTCAAGGTCGATATCACTTCATATAATAGTGTATATAATAAGTAATGTACATTTGGACTGAAAAATGAAAATACCTGTCAATTCCATTGACCTCAATTTGGGATTAAATAGATACAGTATTAGGACCGAACTTAAAGGGAAGATTTTAAACCAACCTCGCTGGTCGCCACGACATCTGCAGAAACCCTTTTTTACTCAACGTCGCTAAAACTCGTGTATGTATAGAATACAATTTATTTTTTCAGAATGCTTTTGATATCGAAATAAAAATATAGTTTTAAAAAAGAAATCCGTTAATAGAATAAAAAGAGTGATATAATATTATACTAATTTAACGAAATCTTCTTAAAACCTAATCTCAAGATTTAGATCTTTAAGGTACAAAAATCGAGGCAACACAGATTTTTAAATAATAATAATTTTATCAATTCGCTAGTAACTACAAGTCATAAAAATTATCAGCCGTTTATGTGTGTGTGTATATGTTTGTGTTACGGTAGGTATATGTAACGACAATAATATGGATAAACGTGTAGGGCTGCCTCGTCAAACAAAATTGTGATATATTTAATCGATCGTATAGGAATATACGTATGTAAAAAGTAATGAACTACAATATGTTTTCTCCTATGGGATATTTTGGGCACGAAAATTATTATGTTATGGTGATTAATTCTAAGAATTTCCAAATAAGCACACAACATTTTATAAATATCAGTTCATCCGTTTTGAATCAGTTTGGCAACAAGTAACATTAACACTAGATTTTTAAATATACGATATTTTCAAATTTTAAATTACATTTAATGGGACTGAAAAATTAAGTGCCTGTCTCACTACTACGTGATAAGTGTCCAAGAAGCAATCTAGAAATCAAATAAATATTGATTATATTAAATTTATGTTCTTAGTTGGCAGCCCTGGCGCACACACACAGAGCGATAAGGCGCGCACACACACGCGACATATGAAACCGAATGCTTGTCAAACTAAATGGATACGGTCGCTAGTGATGCGCGCGCTCTACAACATACACTCGACATACACATTTTGTTTAGCATTAAATATTAACTAGGCAATTATTTAATTAACAATCATGCATGTTTAATTTTATTAACACAATGTAGTCTAACTTCGCAAGATATTTTTTTTAATTCAAAAATAGTTGATCTACACAGGTGATAAGAGGCGAGAAAGACTAGTTCTTAACTTATATAACACAATTAGAAAAAACTAGAGTGAAACGGTGTTGTCATGTTTTTCGTTTGTGTTTGAATTTACCGTTGGCCCAACTTCCCTAATCCCTATTCCCATTCCCTATTCCCTCGGAATACCTCGGAAGGCCGGAAACGCACTTACAACTCTTCGGATGTCGCGAGTGTCCATGGGCGACGGCAGTTGCTTACCATCAGGTAAATCGTCTGCTCGCATACCCCCTAAATATTATTAAAAAAATTTCTGTGTTCCAGTGCCGTGGCAGAGCCATGTTTTGGCATTAATGGGCCGGCTCGACCGGAGTGATACCACCGCCTCACAGAAAACTAGTGTAAAACGGCGTTGTGATTTGTTTCCTTCAGTGAGTAAGTTTACCGGTGGCCCAACTTCCCTAATCCCCCTATTCCTATTCAGTTGGTTTCCATCAGGTAACCCGTCTGCTCGCTTGCTCCCTAAAATATCATAAAAAAGGACTTTGATAAATTTTACTCCCAAGTAAACTCCTAAAAATGGTATGAAAAATTCTTTCTAACGGCGAGGTCGAGAACAAAAGCCAGTTAAAATATAAAATTAAACCAAATCGAAATATAATAATTTGTAAATATATTGTGGTTGCGGGACTTACAAATAAAAATATTATTTTTAATGACGTAAGTACCGCCAACCCTACTGAACTATATTATATATAAACAAAAACTTCGTTAAAGTCTAGCAGGGTAGGTTTATAAACTTACATCGTTCATCGGGTCTTAAAGTGTTTTAATAAATAATAATAATCAGTGATATTATAAAATAAAATAATGTTATTTATATCGTCATGTTGCGGCACAGCCCTAGTGGAGCGGGGAGACTCGCGCAAGGTATGTTCCTATTATTATTAGCAGAGGTAAGGCCCCGTACACATGCAACGCCGATTATTATTATTATTATTTTGAAATAACACGCTATGCCCTTTTACAGCGTACTGTAATTATTTATTATACGTTATAACTTATATAAAGTATTGTAAACGAGTAAAGAATATAAACTAAATGACATATACATGATATACGATACCTATTTGTCTTTATGCAATTTAAACTGATACTTATAATTTTAATTATTAGTTTATAATATGTTTCATTGATTATGATTCCTTTAAATTTCTAATCGGTATTTGTAATAAACAATAACAATGCATATGATTTTGTAATGTATTATTATACACATAAATTTATTGCTTATTTATATCTCATAAATATAACCAAATAATATCTGAAGTAGTACTCTATCATAAATGGGTTTTCTCTGTATATATTATTTTAAAAAAATGTACGGTATTTTGCTTTAAACTTTATCCAGTGACCAGTGTAAACCAGCTTTATGTATTCAAGGCCCAAGAAATAGAGTAGGGAGCGACAGAGACTGCGAAATAATTTCATTACTTATCGAACAAAGAAATATTTAAAAACTGATTTGAAAAACAATAGAAATTGCTAATATCGATTATATTTCAATTTTTTTTCTATCGATTTGAACTAAATGTAAATAAAACTTCAATTACTATCGCATATTGTTTATATACAATGAGTTGAGTTAGGTTAGTATAAACTGTGACTCATTTGGTACTCGTAAGTAAATAACTATATTATATTCGTAACTAGATTTAGATTCTGCATATAAGCAAGACATATTTAATGTATAACATAACAAAATTGTTATACAAACTTTAATTTATTGCGTACGATCATAAAATATGAAAAATATTAGCGGAATTTCTTTAATTCAGACAAATCCGATATTTTTCAGTTTTCGTTAATAACGCATAATATGATAACAAAGCGTGTACCGTAGGATCATACAGCCTGGTTATGTTTAAAATTATCCTACGATCGTGTAGCCGCAGCGTCTGCACGCGGCTACTCTACACAGCCGTACATACTCGATTTGAAGAAGCCGAGCCAATTTGGTGTTTGAAGTAATTTTGGGGTTCCGCGAGCGACGAGCACATGCTGTATCAAATATTACTAGAAATTAACTTGTACAGTATGGTACAGTGTACTAATGACTCACGACAAACTTACCATTATGCTGCTAAACGCTGATTGTGGAAATTAATCGTTGGTTAAAAATTATTTCATGTTTCAGAGAAAAAGATAACGACGGTTACTTATGAAAGCGTCTACTAGAATAAGTAGTAGTACTTATTAGTAAAATTTAGAAGATTCTTAAAAAATACACGCTTAGAAGTCTCTGGCAAAAGATTACCTATTTGGTATGAGTAAAATATGTTTTACGATAGTAAAAAATTAAAATAACTTTATCTTTCTTGCTTAAAAGAAACAAAGACTAAACGAAATACCTATTTGACGTAGTTTTAATAATGTTAATTGTTAACTTACATGTTGCTTGTGTAACATTCATCAGCACAATATTAATAATAATTTGAATAACAAAACTCTAGAGGTCAAATCACAGAAATCAGAAATAATGTTTTTAATGAAAACAATTTAAAAACACTGATATTTTTTTGTTTATTGAGCGTTAAACGGAACTTGTGTGGGAATTGAATTAATTTCGTTCATACTAAAACAAACTATAACGCATACGAAATATGGTGGATTTTCGAGAACACGAAATATTACACCTAGGTAGTATAGATTATATTGATAAACGTCGTGTACTCGATATTAGACTCTATAATAATGGCATAGAGTTTATTGTCAAAAGTGAGCAGAAATTATGAAATGAATCACACGAATAGGTCGTTGTTCAGTTCTCTTTTTTGGGCCATTATTATTATTTTTTTTAATTTTTCTTGATTTTATTTTATTCTCTTACTTAAGTCATTATAATATTAACATCAAATAAAGAAAAATATAATAATTGGATAAGAAGTAAGGAAATACATACACCAACTTTCAGTCCCTTGTTAAAACTGTACATTAATTGAGTTATGCTTATTATAAATTATACAATGTTTTATCGTTCTATGATACGTTAGAAAATTGGCTCGATAAATAACGATTAATGACAGATCACAAAAAAATTGACTAAGCAGTCATGCATAATATATTATAAGAAACGTACAGCCACGCACGTATTATTGAAAATAATTGTCTATAACTAATAATAACGAAATATAAAAATAAGAAAATTGAAGAGTAATAGTGTGTGAGTAGGACAGAGTAGCGCCGTGAGTGTGTGCGAGTGAGAAAGCTATACAATTAAAACTTTTGTCGCGTAATCCGAGGGAAGTGTTATACTGGAAACAGAATGCTGGAGACTGGAGTCAAACGGGAAGCAACAACTCGTACAATAATTATTAATATATTGTATGATTTATATAAATATAACAACAAAATCATAAACAATTCGTAGAGAAAATGAAGCATAATATAACAATCATGTACTCAAATTTACAGTTAACGCTGAAAAATAATGTTTGCAGCGGTATTTATTATTATATTTGGAATTTGAATACGGTAATTATTCTTACGCCTAAAATTTGACCTACTGTTTTTAGTCGACTTAAAAAGGAAGAGGTTGTAAGTATGTTCGGTCTCCAGACCTAAGTTGAGGATTTTTTTTAACTTCATTGTTGTGTTTCCGACGTTCAGCTGCTTCAGTGATAACATAAAATGACTTCCTGGTTCAGAAGCTGCTGAACCTCCAGCTAATAGCACAATACTAAAATGCTTGCGTAATCAAAATTCACCAATGGAAAATAAAACTATTAACACAAAATATGATACGTAAAAATATTACTATCATAGACGTCATAATCCGAAGATTATCGTTATTTATTATCTGACGAGTAAACGAGGAGCCCATGTTTACGTTTTTAACCAGCGTGTTGGTCGTCTAGCTAAATTTTAAAGACATCCAAAGACAACAAGCAAAAAAATTAACCCTTATAGATTCGTCTTGCCTGTCCATTTGTATATATAATTCCACAATTCACGGCCGCTTCTCGAAACTACAATACTAGTTTTCAGCTAAATAACCAAATCCGGAACAACTGATGCAGCTATTGTACATCAACATTATTTTTGGGTAAAAAAAAATTAAATGTTCGTTTGTTGAATAAAATGATGCAGTGTGCTTGCGCTCATGCGAACGAGCAGGCGCTTCCCGGGTCAGTTGAAACACACTGGGTGGAAAAATATACAAAGGCTTGTATAGTATAGATAATAATAATAATTTATTATTGTAATCGTAAAGTGTCTTTGTTTGTCCTTTACGCCCTAACGGGCCAATTAATTGTGTTGATTTTTGGCATAGATAGATAGTCATAAGGATAAGAGTAACATAGGCTTGTTTTGTTTTTTTGAAAACTCTACGCGAGAGAAACGGCGGTCAAAAGCTAGTTACCAATATTCATACTTATCTTATACAATTTTCGTGTAGTTCAAAAAGTAAACAAAATCTTCTAGATGACGTTAAAAATAAAATTGATAAGATGAAGACATCTAAAAATAAGTAATTTAAAAGTATAATGTATCTAGAATTAAATTTATCTGTGAATATTAAATTATTATTACGCAACGATCGCATCTTGCCCCACTACGAGCGAGGCGAGCGTATAAATGTATTTGCATTTGTCGCGTCGCGCTCAGTATAATAACGCCTGCAGCGCCTCTCGAAGGTGCCTCCTCCATGGTCCCGAGACCTGAGGGGATTTCGGTGTCCCCGGCGCGACTGCAGCCAGGACTATTCAAGGTACCGAAAGTCCCCAAGTGGGGCTAAATGAGCATGTTTACCGAAATAACACAAAAACCATCATTGTTCTGTTATCTTTTACCTAGTTTGGTGCATCTAGTTACATATCACATAATTTATTCGTCACAAAAGCGTGGAAAACTATTTTTTTGTTTTTTTTAAACAATACAAAATAAATAGGATGGAATAAAATTTAAAATTTGGGAAACAAATCGGGGAGTGTGCGCGTGCCTCGTGGCGTATCCATTTGGTTGAAATTGCTGTTTAGGGCGCGCGCACACTGCACATCGCGACCTTCATATAAGTTTAGTTATTTTATATTGTTTATATATTCTCATATTCACCGGTCCGGTAACGCCAGCTTAAATTGTCTAAATATAGGTGACTATTTATAGTTCACCTATTTAAGACACGTTTTAAATCTCTGAATTAAAAATCGCATTAATAACGAGATGTTTGTTCGAAAATAGAATATTCTATTTATATCCTACGACCCTGACTCTACATTATAATATACTATTTTCGTATTAATGTTATTCTATCGACGAGTTCCTTGATATTAAAAATCTATTTTGGACCCAAATATACGGCAACTTAAAACGTAATTATGCCAAACATAAATAGATACAGAACACGGTGTCATTTCCTCGCGAGTAAACCCGTTCTATTTTGAATTTTTCTCTGATTTTGTCTCGGACACGTTTCGTTTGAAGTAAATATATAAGATAGAATAAATTTCAATAATTAAATATATTAATACTATTTTAGTCCCGCTGACCCCTGGCGACATTTGCGAGTAATGAATACATTTGAGAGTATATCAGGTTTTTTTTAAGTATCCCAATCTATTTTCCTAGTCGATTATCATTAAAATATTCCGTGCGAAAATTTGTTTGCCGAATATAGATTCTATTAATACACAATTTCTAAAAATATCCAAAACCAGTATCGAACTCTATTTTTATACACATAATGTGATTGATTTTGAATGCTGATATAACTGAAATTCAACATGCACAGCTTTTTTTCGTAATCCGTACAGTCAATTTTAAAAAGGATGTATGCTTATTGAATGGTCACAGCAGTATATACTCAAAATGCAGAATTCCAAATATCAGATTTTCATTACATAAGAAAATACCAAAACGGAATATTGTTACGTGCAAGCGCAAATCAGTAGTATCGTGTAAGATGTACATAAAGTTTATTCAATCATTAAGTTTATGACAAAACGTTTGAGCGTCGCCATCTTGCTTTTTTCGTTCGTTTTCACAAAAAATCTGTGGATAGTGGATACCCTATTTCTGATGCAGACAACACTATCATATATTAAGTGATAATATAATAAATCGCCGTTTTAAAAGGAGTTCTATTCCTATGACATAAGATTGCTTTTCAAATGGCCACTTTACTTAGATTATTTGAAAAACGAATATGCTGTGTGTGTGCCGTTCGCCGCACAACGGGTGATTTTAAGTTTTGAGAAAAATTAAAAATATTGATTATTGCATTTATTTATAATATTATTCAACTAGCTAACCCGGCGAACTTCGTACCGCCTAACAGTCAATGATCTTTTTGCACTTCGAAGATTATTCCTCTGTTCATCTGTACGACAAGCTCGACGATTTCTCGTTTCTGCACTCGCACAAAAC